>JAAEAF010003874.1:131747-161983 GCA_011037195.1 Triatoma infestans
TGGCTCAAATAATGTTGAAGTAAGTTTAGATGTGCAATCTAACGATCTAAAACCATGATAGTGTTTTATTGTGTGAAACGCAAAAGATCCCTCTTTTGCTACACTCTCCGCTCTGGCTAAGTCATTCTTAGTAATTAACTTCCTCATTGAAGATGTCATCGCAATCGCATTAACTCCAGCCAGGTGTTTTTTAATCTTCAAATGAAGCTTAATGTCAGAGAGGCCCCATGAGCAATATTAATCTCACTTGAGCAGAGTGGTCAACATGAAACCGTGGATTATGTTCACGTTTTTTTAAGAAGGAGTAGTCCTTTTGTTACCATTGTTAAACGAACATTTGCATTTCTTCCCCTTGCTATCACCATTCAAAACAAGGACAGTACAGCAAATCACTGCACAAAATGCAAAAAAACAAAATCCGATGAAGCAAAATAGTAAAGTACACTGTCACTGACTGCCACAAGAGGATGCTTCCTCTCCCCTACGACATTTCAAGTGAAGGAAGCATCCGGCTGCCCTACCAATGCAAAGGTAAAACAGGAATTTATTCCCCTTAATAAATGTAAAATATAAATGTAACGATTTCGATATTTTTACTTTACTATACAAACTTTTTCCATTAGTTGAACAATTCGTGACATTTTGGTGGGTATTCGGAACGCCGGGATACATCCCTTAAAATCGGGACTGTCACTATTTTAAGGGATGTATGGTCATCGTATTATAAGTTATCCTGATAGGAACATTAATTCGCAGGATACTCAAACTTGGAATACCATTTAGACATCACGGCGTTTTTACACGAAGTTTTTGGGCAAAATCCATCAACCAAAAGTGTGACTTTACTAGTTTTTGAGTTTTTTGGAATTTTCTTGAAAATGGCTCTAACGATATTCTTTAAACTATGTATACTATATACACACATAAATATCTATCAATTTTATTTGAAACATTTTCCCGGGAAAATTGATATTCTAAGGGAACAGAAGCGTTGTACTTATAGAACGGTATGATAAGCGTTATACTTGTAGATAGTTATTATGGTTTACGTACAAACCATCTACATAATATTAGTTATGCGGAATTGTCGCGTTAATTTCAAGTTTTATATATAGTTGGTTCAGTGTTTTTAGAACGCTCTACAGGGCCATAATATAACCATCACTACTCAACCTGCCAAGATTAGTATACGTTGGTACTTAACCCCTACCATCTCTATTATTTTTGTTAGGACAAATACGTAAAATCTGAGTTTAAAGAATTTGTCATTTTATATAATATGATTGTAATAAAAGGAATAAGAGAAAGTTGTGTGAGTGTTTCACTCCGGATTTTTTTTTCTATGGCATGACTTGGTTATTCAGCCATTCTGCATTGCACGGCCCAGTGTATGTATGTAAAAAGGCTGCACTGGCGTGATGTTTGTTTAGTTGGTTATCCAGACGGCACGTGAGAACAATCTCGGACTTGAACAACTTCAACTCCCACTCTGGAGAAGAATTATGGAAAAGAATTATTGAAAACAACCATGAAAAAAATGAAGTGTAAAAGATTCGGGAAAAGATCTTGAAGTAGTAGTAAATAGGAAATTTTTTAATTTATAAGATTAAATTTAATAGGTATCTAAATGGTACGAAAATTAAATATTTAAAGTTTTTCATGTTTATGATTTAAAGCATTAACTCTTGTCAATAAAAATTAACTCCTTATCACGTCTATACTCCACAGACATATTTTTGTTCTTAACACATATGATACCAACAATTCCCACAGATTCTTCACTCTTTCTCAATCAATTTCACTCTCTTTCTCTCCTTAATACATATTATTTATCATTTAACTGTGGGAATTATTAGATTTATTAGCTCACACGTAAAAAAAAAAATGTAATCAAAATTGTCCGCTAGATAGCATAGCAATGTACAATGGCGTTTAGTTCAACACAATATCAATTGCATAGATGGCGTGATAATCTTTTCCTACAAATATATTGCACACGACCCAATTTGACCATGAGCTAATTTTTAAATTGCAACACTCCAAGTTTTAATAATTAATAACTGTGTGTGTATCTCTCTTCTTTTTTTTTTATTTCTATTGTGGTTAAAAAAACCTACGCATTAAGTAGTTTCGTATTGTTGTAATTTTCTGGATTAAAAAGGTAGTTTTATAAAACAAAGTAAACTTCTTATAGCAAAAATGTAAAATACATTAAAATGTGATTTAAGCAAAATATTAATTTTGGGTAAATAATAGAATTCCTTATTAAATAATATGTTTTATTGAACCTGTAAATTGATTTTTTCATAAAATATGCTGACAATTTTTTTACCCACATTTTCAAGGTACTAACACTGTATAAGGTATTTGGCTCTTTTCCCGTTAATCTGTTACATATATTATCTTTAACTTGTTCGTATAATGGTGAAAAATATATGAAACAATAAGTAGACAAATGTTATTTTATTGCCATTTAATGTATTCCTAATAATAGGTAGAGAAAGTCTTAAGAGTTTTTGCTTTTTTTCATGGACTCTTGCTTTAATGTCCGGTATCTCTCACAATGAATCTTCTTATAAATTGTAGTTACTTTATAAATATATTTAAATTATAGAAATAATTTTTATTTACATAATGAAAAGTAATTTTTATTTACAAATGTTTAATAGCCTTTTATTTATTTCGTTTTTTTTTTTTTAAGCTGAAATGTTTTTGTTTTCCTTCTTGGTTTGTATTTCATTTAAATTGTTTTCCTCATTTCTATTTCAGTTTTTGTGTTTATTCTTTTATTTTTAATTGTTGCATCATTTCATCTGCACTGGATGTTCCTGATTCTTCGTCGCAGTTATCATATTCTTCTTGCATGTATTTAAAGATATATTTTATCATTTCCCATATAGAATTATCACATACTTTAAGACTGCATTCAGAACCTGATTCAATATTTTTATTATTATAATTGATTATTTTACGTGTTTTTAATAAAAATGCATACGCAAACAAAGAAGCAATCTGTCCCAATTCAGAAGTGAAAAAATACGTTCTCTCTTTTGTTGCCAATAATTTCAATAAAGTACTTTGTAAATCTTTTATAGTCATTATTTTTCTACTATCCATAATTTTCTTTCTCAACTGTGGCATTCTTATAAATGGATCACCAATGCACAGTAACAATAATACACGACCGCGAATTAATTCAAATAAACTTGTCGCATTTCTATATAAAGTCATTAATAATTGTTTCTTCTTAATTAAATGGTCCCTTAAATATGTGGTTGTAATTGGTTCGCCTAAATATCTTGTATAAGGGTTGCATATCATTGACGCTTCTTGTGTAAGTTGTGTATCTGATGGTGAATGTTTAAGTAAAAATTTAGATGTTTCCTCAAAACTTGGTAATTTACCATTTATATCAATTGTTAAAGTTTCGAAAAAACAATTTACCATTATGATTACAAAATGCTGACATAAATGTTTAATATTTAAATAGGCAGCTCTTTTGATCATCTGTCTGGCAACTTTTCTCAATATATCTTTCTCTGAATCTAAATAAGTTCCTGCTACTTCTTCTTGCGGCTCTGTTCTGTCCAATCTATGTAATTCACTTATAATATAACTAATACCTTCATTTATCGGTTCTTCATCTTTTATTGCTAGAATGCTACCATCAGGATTTTTAGTATCTATCACCAAGCCTTTCATCTTTGCACATTCTCTTTGATCGTTCAGTTTTTGATTTCTTTGTCTTTCCTTCATATCCCTCTTTTTAATTTTTAACTGTCTACTTCTTTCCATCACAGCTGCTATCTCATTTAACCAATTAAGATTGTTTATTTGTGCTAATGTTTTATTAAATAAATTTCTTTCTGTATCATAATTATTCTTAAGTTTACTCATGATTTTCTTATTTTTCAAAATTTCTTCCTTTATAGCATTCTTCCTTTTTATTTTTACTATAGTTCTTATTGGTCTCACTTTTGCGAATTCCCTACCTCTGGCCAAAACTTTATCATATTTATTATGTTTTCTCATTATCAGTTCTTTATTCAATATTTGTTGCACTCGTAGCCGTTCTTCACGATCGGCTAATCGTTTTTCACGATTCTTTATATTTTCAATTATTCTCAAACGTTTTGTACGTTTCTCTTTGATTATTTGTTCTCGTTGTTCGCGTGTGAGATTCAATGATTCCTCTCTTTGTCGTTGACTAAAATAATCTTTTATTGCACCAATTTGTGCAGTTTTCCATTGATTTTTTTCCATTCTTTCATTTAGCAAACGATTAAATTCACGTTTTACTGCATCTTTATGTATTCTACCCAAATAAAAACGATATGCGTTTATATCTTTTAATGAACACAATGGATGATTCTTTTCATCTAATACACCGATCTTCCTTAAAAATTTACAAATATTTCCTGATTTGAAATAATTTTTTAAATGCTTATCATAAAGTGAATCATAGTTATTTGTATTAACTTCGTAACCATAAGGATCATATGTGATGAAATCTAAATTCTGAGGTTCAGCTTTGGCTGAACTCCCAAATGTACCGCGTGTAAATTTCATACCTTTAATGCCGGGCAATTTACAATGTAGTGGAAATAAACGCAACAATGGCAGTGTGCTTACAAGTTCATTAATGCCGCCAGGCTTGGGCACTTCTTGAAACAGTCTGCTGACGGTACTGGCATAAGGGACATATTTCATTCCCCTCATCCATTCTGCTTGAATTTCCATATTATACTCATCCATTTTTCTAGTTTATTTGTTTTCCAAAATTTTCATAAAACGTTTTCTTTTTTTTTTGGTTAAAAAGCGAACGGCCTAAACAAAAAGAAATTATTGAGTTATAAAAAAATGTTTGCTTCAAATTTATTGTCCATTATTTTTTAAACATATGTTCTGTGGTTTACATGGTTATTTACAACTTCGTGTATCCAGCAAGTGTATTGAAAATGAAAACAAAATTCTTGAGTTCTTTGCTCAATTGAGATAGCATGTAAGTCAATCTGTGGTGTAATGTGATGATGTGTGGAGAGAATGGCAAAAAATAAAAACAAATCCGATTAAAATAACACTTGCGATTCCCACTTTACCTGTGTGTATGTGTGTAAATTAGATAACGTTTACAGCAATGGCTGTCTGAAGTTGGAAATAAGGAAATTAGTTTTTCTCCAGGCGTATGCTAAATGCAAATAGTTTTGCATTCTTCAAATATCTTTACATGCCTGACATGTCTGAATAAATATGGGAATAAGTGTTTTCCATTAGATTGCTCCTCAGGGAACATCAAGATACCGCAAAAAAATAAACTAGTGCACTTCCTCCTACGGAGTGTTACTGGTTACTGAGAAAGAACTTCAGGACTACGGTGTGTCTTCTTTGCATATCTAGTTTGATCCAGTATTATCGTTAGCTGTAATGTATAGTGTAAGAAATTGGCGATTGATGTGTTTGAGCCAGAAGTAAGAATACTAAACCTATTCTGTTGAATATAATTGCTAGATTCAGGGTTGATACACTAGAGACTCAAGATTTCTGAAATGGTTAATCCGTCATCTTTAGCTATATCCATTTCATGATAATATGTGCAGGAAGTGCTTTTTTCAAAAAATAAAAAGGTTATTATCACATAATCTATACATTAATTTATTATAATTCTAGTCTGGGTTTTTATTTAGATATTTTAATGCTCGTTGATTGTTTGTCTGCTCTCTAATGTGCAGAATCTCACATACTTAAGTTTTTAAGCCTTGGAAGCATAACGTCTGATATTTCTTTTATTTGTAGTACGTTGCTCAAAGAGACAAATCTTACCAAAAAGTGCATGAATAAAAATCAGATTACCAATAGAAGGTAAATCAGGCTTTCTAGCAGTAAAGCCAGCTTGCTGCATTTCTTATCTAGGTTAATAAATGGAAGTCCACTTATTTCTGAATTAAAATATCATTTTCAATCAATATATCTGTTTACTTAATTCAAAAGATGAATAAAATAGTCTTATCACCCAGCCCCTTCCATGTATAGAAAAAAATAATTGTGCATTGATTTCTTAATGGAAAAAAAAAATTATATAAAATAAAACTGAAATTTGTGAAAGTAGATCTGGTTGTAAGTCTTACCCTACTTTCATTGGTTGCACAATTAAATTATGCGGGTATTTCAATGGTTAAGTAAGACACATTACAAGAGATTTATTTTTATTTATGCGTTCATTTTTATTTAATACACAATGTACAATGAATGAGCAGTTACGATCTTTTCTTGAATAACCTTTATGATTCCGAAATCTGATATTTTAAGAAAGGGATGACTATAATATGTTTATATTAAACTTGAATTATTCTTATTTTTGACCACTTTTCAAATAAATAAAATCATTAGCTAATTGTTTCTTGTAGAGAAAGTAATTTTGTACATGAGTCGCCCGGAAGGCAGAAGGAAAGTGGGGAGACCCAGGAAAAGATGGCTGGAAGAAGCGGAGGGAGATCTGATTCATCTCGGTGTTAGGAGGTGGAGGACGAAAGCAAAGGACAAGAATGAATGGTGTAAGATTGTTAAAGAAGCCAAGGCCCTTCATGGGCTGTAGAGCTAAAGAAGAAGAAGAGAAAGTAATTACATAAACTAAATTTATTCATTCATAATGTGATGGTAATGTTCTACCCTGCACTTTGTTGTTTGGGTTGTAATATACATTCTCCTCTTGATCCGGCTTACTTCCGTGGTGTAACGTGGTTGATCTATATGCCTTTTCTCTATGTAACTGGTGTCGAGTCTAATGTTATAATGTAATTTTTCTATTACCTTTCCAAACAACTATCGCTTTAGACTCATAATTTTTTTGATATAACACGCGGACCTACACTTAGTGTACGTGCATATGTTTCCGTCTTCAGTCGGGTACGAAGAAGGTGTAACTGACGACCCACTGCCATGCAACTTATTAAATAAATCCTATACTTTTGGAATACTGTAATGAGCTTTTGGTAATTGTCTACTTACTGTCTTTGTAATCTTCGAACACCTCCATCTGCTTTTGGAACAATAACAAGTGGCATTCCCAGTGGGCAAAATTCTGTTCGTACTATAAGCCTTAATTTTCCAATTCATTCTATTCTTCATCAAGTTGAGGTTGAAGAGCGAATAGCCCTGATCAAGGTGGTCTGTAAACAGGTGTAGAATTTTCTTTTAGTTTTATCTTACAATAGACATTAGCAAGTACGCCTACCTTACATTGAAATTTCTTGAATACAATTTCTTTAGTGTCCTTTGCAATTTCTGTTTGTAAGATATCACCTTCATTATCCCCATTACATTCGAATGATTTTAATTCCAGGATGTTAAGTTTTCTAATCCATGTTCTGCCTAAATCAGGTGAAAATTTTTTCTGAAGTACGGAAACTGGACTGCCTGAATATACTTCAACCTTTAGTAACTTACCTTGTAATTTGACGATACCTTGATATTACGATATTAGTCAATTAGTTAATAGAGAATTCATCAGGGGAGTCTACATTGTAAATTATGTTCTTAATTTCTGCTGTCCTTTTTGACTTGGTGCAAAGTTACATGAGATGTCCTGTCTTCATATAGCTGGAACATTTGAGTCCTCTGCGAATCCTATGTGCTGAACATAAATTTTTAGGAATATAGGAGGAATTGCATGTGTTATATGTCATGTCCTCTTCACTTAAACTTTTGCAAAAAAATTTGCTAACTTTATTTTTTAGTTTGTGTTGTTGTTGTTTTTGGCATTTGCACATAGCCATAGTTAACTAGTTGATTATATGTATATTATTCTAATTAGTTAGTTACAAAGAGAGAAAGGAAAGGTTAATAGCAGCTTTTCATTGATAACTTTTAAAATAATTACATTACTAATTTCATTTATTCTAGCAATAGTAAATAAAAACTCGAATTCATTCCAGAAAATAATTTAAAATTAGTATTTATAACTTCAATGCTCTTTTAAACAAGAAACAAGATTTGTAAATATTATAATAGGAAATGTGCTGAGGTTTGGTTTGTTAGGTTTATGAAGCTTTTGAGTATACTTATTGACTAATCCGGACTCTACTTTTACTTATAAATCAGCTAATTTCAGAATGATTAGCTGACACCCCAGAAGTACCAGGAACTGGGTAAATATTATGGGCATTGCATGTATTGCCGCCAGGCTGCACTCTTATAGTCTTATGAGTTTTTTAGTCTTCTTTAAGTTTAAAGTATTTTTAAACGAATCTTCTTTGCATTTATTGAAACTTAGGATTAGAATAGTTAATTCTCTTATGATTTACTTTGGATCTATTAGTACTGTTTTATTTTTTTTCAGTAGATTTTAATTTTTCAATATAAACAATTTTCCTCAATTCTTTTTTCATAATTTTAGAAGTTGTCCTTATAAAATATGAAAAATAGTGGTCTTTTCTTGAATATATTAAGTATGTGAATAAATCTTTTACAGACTGAAATTATGAACATCTATAAAATATTTCTAATTTTTAAGGCGTACTTACATAAATTCCTTCGAAGACAGTTAATTCCGTATCCGAAAACTCTTCTCCCAACTCTTCTGCCCAAAAAATTCCTACATTTTTTAACAGTCAAATTTTACACCGTATAAACATAGTCTAGCAAGGTTGCTAGGCTACAGTAGTAAGTAATTCCAGCTCTTGATTGAATTTAACTTTGTAACCCCATTTCTAAATCTATTGTGTAATTTGGGTAGTCATTTCAATAGCTTGTTGTTCTTCAGGTCTGAATTTTTTTTTTATATTTATGATACATTGTCCAACGTTGCATTAGTTTTTTTTTCCTCTATTCTTTACACTTATAACAAATTTATCAATAAACTAGCCACTGCAAAATCTTATTTGTATATAATATATTTATTATCAGATATGGTTATGTTGATGATTATACCTAGTAGTTATGCTTACAACTTGCTTTACTGTATGTATAGTAAGCGTAATCGATTAAACCCTTAATCTTAAAAGGGAACGAAAGAGCCCTTTTGTTAACTAAGATGCCTGCCACTAGAGGACTACGCCCCTATTATGGCCCCTATAGTCTTTAGCTCCGCCCTATATATTACCTGATTTTCAAAGGAGATAAACCAGTCCTTTGTATAATGCACTATTTATCTAAAAGGAATCTCTTGGTAATATATATACAAGTCCGCAATTTATTAGTATTGTTGTTTTAATTATATTTCCAAATATGTTGATAAATTTCTGTATCATATTTCATTCTCGTACGGTCTTGTCGGGGAACATAAAAAGATGAACACCAGAGCAATGGGAAAAAAGTAGTGTGGGTACACATTTCATTTTTACTTTCTATTAGTAAGAGGACGTATTGCGATCGTGCCAGAATTTAGAAACTGAGTTCTCACCGGAAATATATGTTTTGGATTACCCTGAATTCCAAAAAATGTTTTTAGCGAATGCTTTGTGTATTATGTGTGTATGTGTCTGTGTGTATGAGTATATATATATATATATATATATATATATGTGTGTGTGTGTGTGTGTTGTGTGATTGTTTATTTTAGCAGAGTGTCTCAAAAACGAAAAGTCGCAGGAAGCTCAAACTTGGTAGTCTGTTTAAATACTACCACCGCATCAGAAACGAACATTCCGGACAAAATTCAACATCCAGATGTGCAACTTTACTGAACTTTTTTTTTTCAGTTTTTCATAATTTTCTTGAAAACCTCACCAACGATTTTCTTTAAACTTCGTATTAATATCTATTTATTTATTTATTTATTTGTTTATTTGCCTGTACATATTTACAAAATATAAGAGGCTCGTCATTATAAACAAACTAATTCATTATAACTTATTGTCATAGATATTGGCTGTGTGCGACCTTTATACTTATTTATATAGACATATCTTTATAATCTTTTACATTTTATTAGTTCTATGTTCAGTTTAAGTGTATCTGTTCATTTAAATCGTTCTACACTGTAATTTTCTTGGAAATATTCATCCAAATTATAAAATGTGCTTTTCATAAGAAAACCATTCAGCTTCTTTTTGAATGTTGGATCACTCAGTTCTCTAATTTCTCTTGGAATCTGTATTCATAAATACCCATTACTTTTATTTGAATCAAATTTTCGATATTTAGGTTTCTTTTGGAAATACTACTTTTGACATCTACTGATTGCAAAAAAACAATCGCAGAGAGGACAAACTGATATTCCACCATCGCATCTGGCATGAAAGTTTCGGATCAAATTCGTCAAACGGAAGATTTAATAAATTTTTTTTTTTAGTTTTTCATTATTTTCTCGAAAATGTCTCGAACGATTTGCCTTACACTTGCACACCAATTACACATTACATTTATTTGGAACATAGTTACAAAGAATATTGGCACTATTAATATAGATTACAAACCAAAGCAAAAATTCCATTTTTTTTCTTTTAATCTTTTAAGCACGATTCTAACTTTTGCTATGTACTGTGAGAACAAAATATACTTCAATTCAGTTCAATTTGTTATATTATAAAACTAAGTAATAAACTATAAAAAAAATAATTAATAAACTAATAATTTTATTTTCTTCTCCAATAATCTTCTTTGCTGAAACCTTGGGAGTGTTGTACCCAAGCCCATTTTGAGCATAAGCCTCTCTCAGTATTCGCCACGAGTCTTTATCCTGAGCCTCCAGTTAGGTCCCAGTTCAGCCACCACAACCTATCAGTCCAGCTCTTCTTCTTCTTTCTTCCGACCTTTCGTTTCCCGTAGCTAGATGCCTACTTAGTCGCGCTCTCTTAGCCCACCTTTCATTATCCATCCTTGCCACAAGACATCAGTCCACTTCCGTGTCATCAGTTTTGCTTTCTTTTCTACATCCTCACTTATGTTTACTTTCTTATACTTTTCAATCCTAAAACCGGCATGCATTCTTACACAACACTAACTTTCTTTCCCTTCGGCTTCTTGAGTTATTTTCAACATTTTAGAATTTCTTCTTAAGCGTTCAAGTCTGAGTAACGTTCAGTAAAGAAGAAGATATTATTACGGTAGTGTCCAATTTTTTTCTTTGGATCAATCGCTTTATACTTTATTACTCATTGTACATTATAATGACTAGAATTCCTTCCCTGCTATCCCTACTTTTCTGCTTACTTCCTTTTCTGATTTACAGATTTCTCCTAGTAGCGGGTATATATTTAGCCTTTGACTCTTAACTTTCATTCTCACGTCTTCTGCTGCAACTTATAATTGCATATTATAATATACTTTTCATAATACCTCTGCTGCTTGTAACTGTTTTGGCTGATGGTCATCACATGCGCGCTGTCTTTCGAACATTGTAACTACTAATTTAAAAACCAATTTTAGTAGAACTTTTTCATAACAAACGTAAAAAAAGGTAAAAATAATGATATCTATCCGTCTAAGAATTGTATAAAAGAACTTTTGGCTATGGAAATATATTTCTACAAGATTAGACAAACTTATGGAGGTTATACTCGTATTTCATAGAAGACTTATGAGGTTTTAACATATCAATCTCTATCTCTGCATATTATGTCCGAGATAAATATTTTAGAACCAAAAATGAAAATTAAACCAAGATAAGGAATCTATTGTGAAACACTCATGCGACTTTCTCTCATTCCAATTAATACAACTTAATTAACAAATTTTCTTTAAAATTGCAACGTTTAAAATATTTAGTTGGGCTGGCCATTAAAAAAGGTCAGCATGCAAGTTTTACTTGTATATTGAGCGGCCTTATGTGGAGCGCCCTATGTCAAAACCAGCAAAGCTTGCATAAATTTAAATTTAAACTAACCGACAGACCTCCAACACCCCTTAAAATAATAATTTTTTTTCGGAGAACTATTATGAATAAAAATGATTTGTTCTTATCTGAACCCAACAATGAAAATTAAAATGCTGAAAGAAATCTAAGTGAGCCTTCCAATTTTAAAGAATATAACGTTCAGCCATTTTCCAGAAAAATCCAAAAAAACTCTAAAAACCTATTTTGTATAATCGCACTTCCGGTTAAACGATTGTCTTCAAATTTGGAATTCAATAAACGTTTCTAATGTGTATTAATATTAGGCAGATATAAAAACCATAAATTATACTGAAGTGTTGCTTTAAAGGAAAGTATAATGATACTGTTTTCACACACCCTCAGAATTTAATTTACCCGGAGCAATGTTTCAAATAAAAGTGCTAGATAATGATTATATAGTTAGTATACGAGGGGCGGGTGTTGGTGTATTGGTTATGAGCATGGACTTGTAAGTGGGAGGACCCCAGGTCGAGTCCAGCGTATAACTAAATTTTATATTTGTTTAAAAAATGTTAATAATAAAGTAGGTGCTTCTGCCCCCGTCCACGACACCTAATTTGGTAGTTGGACGTTAAGCCCGCCTGAAAAAATAGGCATTACTTTACTTAGTTAGTATACGAAGTTTAAAGAAAATCTCACAAATCTGAAAAAAAAAATACCATTCCTGTTAATGGATTTTCACCTAAACCTAAGTGTCGCATAGCGATGATAAGTACCTAAACGGGATACCATGTTAGAGTTTCCGGCGATTTTTCATTTGTGAGATATTTTGTTCACATACAGATACACAAACACAGAATACCGACCATTCGCTAAAAGGATTTTTTTCATACTCAGGCGACCTCAAAATATGTATTTAAGGTGTAAAACTCTGTCAGAAAATTTATCACGATCATAATACTTCCGCTTATTAGGAGTACTTAAAAACTAGTAGAGAATTGACACTTTAAGTATAATTTGTATAATGGATTTTGTCGAGAAATTGGTGAATTGTGAGATTCAATAAAACTATAAAATTTGTCCCTTTATCTTACTGATTCTTTTCCTTTTAACTATTCCATCCTATTTCCAGTTAATTCATAATCATTCTCTATTTTATAAACTCATTTTTATTTTCTCTTACTCCCAAGAAGAAGTATTGTCCAGTTTTCAATATCAAGTTTTCACCGGAAATACAAGTTTTGAGGATTTTAGAAAATGGTCTTTGTGTATATGTATGTGAACAGCAGAGCTCAAAAATGAAAAATTGCAGACAGTTCAAACTTCATATTATGTTTAGGTATCACCATGGGATCCATCAAAATTCCTCAACCGGAAGTACCATTTTACTGAATGGCATTTTTCACTCTTTTTTTTTTTGCGATTTTCTCAAAAAATGGCTCCAAAGATTTCGTTAACACTTTAAACTCCAAATACAATGATCTTCAACTTTTTTTATTTGTAACATTTCTTAAGGAAAATTCGTTTAAGGGCTCATTTGGAGTAAGAATGAGGTTAGGTTCTCCTCTAAAGTGGTATTTCAGTTTATTACACAATTCTATCATCTTGATAATATTAACTAGAATTAAATACATTGTTGAATTCCGAGTTTCAAGAAAATCGGGCGACCAAAAGTGTGTTTTTACTGAGAAGTATTTTTCATTTTTCTGCTATTTTCTCTAAAATGGTTCCAACGATTTTCTTTAAACTCACTATATGAACCTCTCATACAAAGAGCTGTAACTTTTATTTGTAATTTATCTTCGAGAAAATTTATTTAAGGCGCCTTTGGGGGAAGAGATGGGGTTATGTTTGCCTATAAAGTTCTATTTCAGTTTATTACACAATTCTATCATCTAAATAATATTAATTAGAATTAAATATGTTGTGGAAATTCCGAGTTTGAAGAAAATCTGATGACCTGAAGTGTATTTTTACTGAAAAGTATTTTTCAGTTTTCTAATATTTTCTCTGAAACGGGTCCAACGATTTTTTTTTTTTTTTTAACTAAGAATGTGAACTACATTTATGAGAGCTACAACTTTTATTTGAAAAATTTCTCCGGGTAAAGTCTTTTAAGTGGGGGCTTTAGGTTGAGGGGGTTATGTTTTTTCTAAAATGCTATCTAGGTTGATTATACAATTCTACCATCTGAAAAAAATTAATTAGAAATAAATAAATTGCCAAACTTCCGAGTTTCCAGAAAATTAATAAATCAGAGGTCCGTTTCTACTGAGCAGTTTTCTTCAGTTTTTCGCAATTTTATCCATAAAAACATCGACGAATTTTGGTATACTAAACTATAAAATTTGTTAAGTTTTGGTATAGTAAACTATTAACACTTTGTTAAACTGCAGGAAGAGAAAGTTGTGTGTCTGTTTCACCCCAGTTTTTTGGAATGAATTGTCAGCATAATTTTAAATATATACTATGTAGAATAGATTATCGATTCATACGATAATTTCTCTGTAAATTATAAATTCTGTCAATGTCGAGTTGATTACGTCATACAAGGGCAACCGTTTTTACTTTGTTCTCCTCCCCCCTCCCCCGAACTGTTCTGTTTCATATCAATTATTTTATTGGCCATAATTATGACGAGAAAAAACGCTGCTGTTTTATATACTGTAATTTTAATAACTTTTTGCTTATTTATATTTTATTGTAAAATTTAAAAATAATTGTCTAAAAATAAATATCTAAATTAAATTTCTAAAAATAAATTTTGAAAATCACATTTTTATCGAACTAATTTTGAATAATCGATTTTTATAAAATTATACAGTTGCGTTTACATTTCTGTTATTGTAGGTTCAAAGTGATTGTTCTTTTTTACCGAGTTTCTTGGGGGGGGGGCATTACAACGGGTTCAATTTAGTAATATTTATATATATATAAATTATATTTATGGAATCGATTTATTTTCCCCCTATTGAAAGTAAAAGTTAATCGAGTCAGCAGTAAGAAATAAAGTGGGAATTATTATTACCCCCCACATACCAGCTGTTGTTCTTCCAAGGAAAAGATGGCCCTGGCAAATTTCAGAATGATGATGGGGTGCGTGATTATATTAATATGGGCTAATCAAACGTTTAGTAAAAATTGGATGGAAACTCCTTTTTATAAGAAACTTATCAACTGGAATTAAATGTAAATAATTTCTGCAAGATTATTTCACGACAAATTTTTACTTTCTGTAACTCAACGGAAATTCAAACTGTTTTGAGGTCCCTTGAGTACGGAAAAAATGTTTTTAGCATGATGGTCTGTATGATGTATGTGTGTGTGAGAGAGAGAGAGAACAAAATAGCTTAAAAAGGAAAAGTCAGAGGAAGCTCAAAGTTGGTATTCCGTTTTGCTATTATCCATTGCATGTGATACGAAGATTTCGGGCAAAATTCATCAACTGGAATTACGACTTTACTGGAATAGTTTTTCGCATATTTTCACGAAAATGGCTCCAAGATTTCCTTTAAATTTTGTACTATATTGCACATAAATACCATTTTTATTTGAAACAGTTTCCTGAGAAAATAGATGTTTGTTGATAGGGTGTGGGGCAACAGTAGCGTTCAGCTTTCTCGGCCATTTATATAATTTTAATATACATTAGAAGCATTTGTAGAATTTCAAATTTGAAGAATATAGGTTAACCGAAAGTGCAACTTTACAGAATTGGTTTATCAGTATTTTGGAATTTTCCAAAGAAATGATTATAACGATTTCCTTTAATCTTGGAATACTAACTGCTCAGATATAGAACTGTCACTTTTATTTGTAACAGTTTTGAACAAAATTGTTTTTGTGAGGTTCTGAGAGGAATCTGCGACGTTTAATTTCAAATGATTTTGTACGATATTATTGACGCGCTCTTTATCGATTTGTAATGTAATTACTTATTAACTTGCCCGGTCCCAGGACAAATGAGTAAATTTTATTATTTAATGAAAAATTATCATTTTATATTTACAATTGTATTTAGTAAGAGAAAGTTGTGTAACCGTTTGATATTGCCCAATGTAACGTATTTATTTTAATTTTTGTGCCGTAGAGATTCAAAAAACATAAAAACTAAACAAAGAAAAGTTATATATGCAAAATAGATTTATATAAATACATAGAGGTTATGATGATGGTTGGTTGGCATGGTTTGACAAGAGGGAAACAGGATGGAATGATGAGGTTTGTTATGTGGGGTTACGCTTATATAAATGGAGCTGGGTATGGTATGATGGCCGGGAGAGAAACGCTTCATGGCTGATGCTGTTTGTCTGAGTGTATGTGCGTGGTGTTTTGGATATATATGTATATATAATATGTGTGTGTATATATATATGTATATATATTATGTAGGCTACCCAGCCCCAACGAGTCAGGATGTTATATAGCAAGCTGGATGGAAGGGAGAGAGGAAAACTGGTCGATAGACAAGACGAGGAGAATGGGGTAGTATAGAGCGCGCAGTATATATATAACGGTGGGGCAAGCCCAGGGCCGAACTATCGACCCGGAGGCGGCAGTACAGTGCGGCGGCATGATGTTAGGCGGCCATGTTGGCTCAAGTGGCAGAACATACCACTCCCTATCGTTACGCCACCTCTCTTGTTTTCTCTCTCTCTCTCTCCCTCTCTCTCTATCTATCTCTCACTTGTTCTACATCATACACCATACTCCCAAATGAACTTGGAGGCGGCAGCAGTAACGTTGGATAAAAACGCCTATACGTTCCTGTAATCCTGATACAAGGGTCTTTGTAGAGTGTGCCGCCTCCTGAATATAATTCCCTTTCTCTAAAAATAACAACAGAAACAACGAAGAACTGGTGTGAAATATTCTCATCAAATTATGTTTCTCATGATTTCCAAAATTAGAAATTTTTTTAAAAATTTGGTTACTGTTAAAATTATATTGGTTTGGAATCGCACATTTATTTTAAAAATGGTAATTTAGAAAGAAAGTTTAAAATTACCAACTTTGGCTGACAGATTTTGTCTAAATTCTGTACGGGGTGTACGGGCTTTTCTAATTTTTTTTTTTTTCACTTAATTCGATTTTCTTTATACTTCGTATACTATATACACGTCTATGGTTGACGGAGCGCCTCTCCCTATATGTACCCTCTTCCTAGATACAGTTGTCTGTATCTCTACACGCTTAGACTTGATTTTCCCCCTTAAAAATTAGGACACAAATTACACATTTTGCATGCATGACACTAAAGCATTCTATACATATACATTACGGATTGTACATATTATATCTATGTGTATATTATATTCCTCGATCTTTAAATGTTTGTTTTCAATGTCCTCATGACTGATGAGTATGCTGTGTGTCCCAGCAACTCAACTCAGTTGAGCAGCCTCACTAGCCCACGGTCGTGCATCTCCTTTATTTGAAACGTTTTCCTGGGAAAAATTAATTGTTTTGTGGGTCCTGGGAGGGGGGGGGGAGTACAGTAAACGTTAAGCTTTCCTTTAAAGTAACCACTTCAGTACAATGTACAGTCATGCCACTTATGTTAACATTCATATATATTACAAGCATTGCTAGAATTCCAAATTTGAAGAAAATCAGTTAACCGGAAATCGCAATTTTCACGGAATATTTTTTTTTGGGGGAATTTTCAAAATTGTTTTGTTGAGGGTTGTGAGGAATCTTATTTCAAACTGTGTTTATTCCATATTATTGGCGTTCTCTTCTGGATTACAATGTAATTACAATTCTATATTTATGTTAAGACAAATAAATAAAATTTGATATGCAAATAAATGTTGTAATTTTATATATAATTTTGTATTTATATTAATATCAACAAGAGAAATCGTCTCTTGAGTTTCCACAATTTTTTTTTTTTTAAATTAGTAATAATACAAGTAACTGATAAAGGCAATTATCTGGTAGTAATCAGCAACAACATCGATACTAATTTATAACTATCTTCTCTTAAATTTTATTTCGATAATATTTCAATTCCTAGAGTCACGGAATTGCCCATGATTGTTTTTGTTTTGTTTGTTTTTTTTTTCATTAGAATCGTGCACAAGCAGTTTGGGTAACCGATGTTTTTTTTATAAATATATATGGTATATCTTATAGATATATATGGTAAAATATTCTGATATACAGACACAGAAATACTGTTTTATACTTTTAGAAAGAATTTATTGGAAATATTTATTATTTATGGTAATTTTTTTGTGAGATGAAAATTAAGTTGGCACTATGAAATCAATGTTGTCCATTGATTATATAAGACCAAGCGGTAAATTATTATTATCCCATCATAGGTTTAAATGTAAGTGTGGTTTTTAGAGAGAGTTAGCGAGCGGTAGGTAGGTAGCGGGCCTTACACCGCAAACTATTACGATATTTCTTAGTAACTTCCTAGCTTAAACTGGAAACAGATCGTCTGTAAAAAAATTTTGAGCGAACAAATTATTTACTACTATCACTAATTATTTAAATTTTAATGTTGAGAGTAATGTCAGAATCTCTGTAGCCACTCCCTCTCTATTCTCGAGTTGAATATCAAACTACTGATATGGACTTTCTCACAAATAAAACAATAACTGAACAATATATAGGACTATCATTTTTATTTCTTAAAAAAAAACCAAAAAACTCCCAGGAAAATTAATTTTGGGAGGAATTGCAGTACTCAGCTCTCCTGAGTGTCGGCTAACCGGAAATGCGATTTTGTAGAATAGCTTTCTGAGTTTGGGAGGGGGGAAGGGCATTTTCTCTCGAGTACGGCGATAACGATTTTCTTTAAATTTGGGGATGCTTATCACTTTTATTTGATATGTATTTTATTTTCGGTAATTTGGTATTTGGAAGGAATTTTTTTGTAACAGAGGACGCCCCCATACAATGTAGTTTACATTCGTGTAAAACTTATGCCCTTAAAAAAAAAAAAACTAACAATTATAACCTCCTCCAGTACCTAAATATATAATATTAATCACACAACTAAATATTTAGTAAAAAAATCCAAATTTGAAGCAAAAAAATTGTCAATTATTAGAATTATAAATAATTAATTGCATTAAGAAAAATGTGCATCAATTAAAATACAAAGTTTTCAGAGGAAATCGTTGCGAGCCATTTTCGAGATAGAACATTGCTAAAAGTTTGAAAAGGTACTTGGCTATTACTGATTACGACCGTAAACCTTCATATTAGATCCGCATGATACGCAGATTATCATAGTTGAACTTCTTGTAGGTTTTTTTTTCTTTTTCTTTATTTATGACCTCACTGATGCATATACCTGGAAAGGAAGGATTTCAAAACAAAAACATTACTTCCGGAAGTATACATCAACTTACGAAGATCAATAACTTACGAAATTTGCAATAAAGTAAATATAGAAAAAGATAATTTCTACTTACTCTAAAGGATAAGAATTACGATAGTTACAAAATTTTTGAAATTAAGTTTTCGGTGAAAATTCAATTTTGAAAAGTTGAGGCACTTCCTGTTACAGCAGTCAATAAAATTGTCACTTTTAAACTTTGAACAATCCCCACTGTCAAGCCCTCCCTATACTAACCCTTTTGGAAAAAAAGTAGCAAAAAATCATGGTTTGTACACCGACCTAGTCGCCAGCGGGATTCCTTTCTTTGTTTCCTATATTCCTGTTTAATAGAAATATTAATTTGCTTTTATTATTTCTTATATTGTCAACTTACAAGCGGTTCTACTTTGTAATTGTCCGTTTACTTTCTCTTTACTGTTGTTGGTAACAGGTAGTATTGCGATCGTGTAAAATTTTCGATATCGAATTTATACCGGATATATACGTTCTGAGATCCACTGAGTCCGAATAATTGTAAATTTATGTATGTACATACATTTTAATTTAAAACACGATGAAAGTGAATCAATAAATCTTTTGATGATTCCACCACCATGCAGCTATAAAATAGGGTGGTTACAGTGTGAATAAGGCTGGGTTTACTAATTCTAAACTTGGGAAAGGTTATTAGACCCTAATATTTTTTTTGCTCACACTTTTTTTTTTTGGTAACAAAGTAGGAGAGGGTGTCAAAACAAAATGGCCGATCCATACTGACAGAAAAATGTAACATAGTTATGCGGTGGGGGGAGGGAGGGTGTAACAAAGGTGAGGAAATTATGAAAGCATGCGTGGCGTATTTATCAACATACTGTTATGTATTATACAAAACGTAACACATACCAACTAAACAAAAAAAAAAGTGTGTGTAGAGCCATCTGCTGGCGACTGAGAGAAAGCTTTTCGTATTTCAGCTGTTTCCTCATGACATGGCCCGTGTAAAACTGATCCAATGGTTAGCTCCCTTTTTATTCATTTTTTACAATAATATTCATTTTGGGCGATAGTCAACACATTGTTACAGCAACTCTCTATTTACGATTGACAAATTTTCATTAAACTTACACCTAAAATTGGGAACTTAATCGTAAGAAATGTTTGTAAACCAAATTTAAAGAAACTTTTTGGAGTGATTTTTAAGAAATTTAAAAAGAACTAAGTATAAAAATATATCACTTTCCTGTGATTTTTTTTCCCCTCACACACACATACATACGTACGTACAGATCATTCCCTAAAATTACTTTGTTTCATGCTCAGGTGACCTTGAAACATGTTTTTCGAAAATGTTACACGAACCAAATACTTTCTCTTGAACAAAATGAAAAAAAAGAAAGAGATAAGGTAAACAAAAGAAAAATATTTAGTTACCAATGAAAGCCTTGAAAACTCTTTAACAAAACAATGTGCCCCCCCCTAATAAGTAGCTGAAGTAAAAATTCTCATGTGAAACTGTTACACATGATTTTTCTCATTTATTGTAATTTACATCGTTATAATTAACAATTTATTTTCTTCAAATTTGGAATTTCTAGATTCATGTATATAATATTTGTGGTGGGCTACAATATTAAAAGGGGGAAGGGATTTATTAGATCAATGGTACCGCGCTGGACTATCAACCGGAGGTCCCGGATTCGAATCCAGCAGTGCTGCTCTTAAATTTTTCTTCCTAGGAGCCTGTACAACTCACTGTCCGGTGATGGGCACTGTTGTCTTTAAGGACGCAGTGCACTGAGAAATCTCCGGACGCCAATGACCACAGATGTATGTAGAAGCGCCTTAAATTAGAAACAAAACACAAAAAATTGAATGGATGCAAGAATGCAAACTTCAACGAAAACGGCACTTCTGAAGGAAACGTGACCTTTTCCCCCCTACCCAGGAGCTTAATAAAATAATTTTTTTCGGAAACAAGTTTATATATAACAGTGGTTAATGTACGCATTACGAATAGTCAGTAATTAGCAAGTTTAAAGTAACCCATTGGAACCTTCACCGAACAAATCGCACAAAACTGGGAAAAAACAAAAAACTATTAGTAAAGACACTCTACCGCGTCAACCGATTTTCTTCAAACTGAGAATTTTGGCAAAACATTTAATTATGAATTAATATTAATTATGTAGATGTTACGATATATAATTTACAGAAATAGCACTTTAGAGGAAATCCTAATGCCTTCCCCCCTCCCCCCCCAATGAATATTTCAGGAAAAATATTTCAAATAACAGTTGCAGCACAATATATGTAGAGGTTGATACACCAAGTTTAAAGAAAACGTTGGAACCGTTTATGATGAATGACAAAAAGCTAAACTAATCGATTCAGTAAAGTAGTACTTCCGGTAGTTCAAAAACATATCGGTAGTTCAAAACAAGTCCGGTAGTTCAAAAACAGTCCGGTACTTCAAAAACATATCGTCGGATAGAAATTTACCGAAATATCAACTCTGAACTGTCTGCAATTTTTTGTTCTTGAATAAAACATACACACACACACACACACACACCATAACGTTTATTTCCGGTGAAAACTCAATATTGAAAACTTGACACAATCGCAATACTTCCTGTTACTAAATAAATTAAAATCAAAATTACTAAAAATAAAACAACAACTTTTTCATGCCCAGGGTATATAAAAACAATATATTTCCAATATGAAAGCTCAATTTTATTGAAACTTGACTTTCTCTTACCCCAGCAAGAGAAAGTAAAAAAAAAAAAAAAAAAAAGCAATAAGCAAAAGTTTTAACCTCGAAAATATTTCCCCAACTGGATGTCCCACAACAAAGTAAAATTATAACCATTATGAGAAATTCCTATGTAAATAATTCGAGGTATCCTACTGTGCAATGTTTGAACGAATTCCACTCCTTTATCCTTCTGCCCCCTCTACCTAATTCATATTGAATTGGTTAACTTTAAAATAATATTCCACCAATCATAATTTTTCTCTTTTTTATTCGTGATCATAATTTTTGGAGAACAGGTATATTTTGTCCAAACATTATTCTCTCGGTAGTTTTAATTTATTGGCTCACAAAATTAACACTTTTCTAATTTATGGACAGAAAAAAAGGAATGTTTTTTCAGACTTGTTTATAATGCTTAAAAGCTATGGATAGATAAAATTATATAATTATATTTTTATTACAATTTTATTGGAATATTTATTTTTTTAATTTCTTTTTTTTTTAATTTAAGGCGCGTCAACATCTATGGTCATTGGCGTGCGGAACCTTCTCTGTGCACTGCCGGCCTTCGGACAGCGTTCCCCCGTTACAGACAACATTGTCCATCACCGGGCAGTGGGCTGTGGGGGGCTCCTAGGAAGCCTTAGAAAAATCTAAGGGCAGCACAGCTGGACTCGAACCAAGACCTCCGCTTGCGAGTTCAAAGCGATAACCACTAAGCTAATCTCTTCCCTTAGAATATTAATTGTAATTGCTGTTATGGTGGTTGTTTCTGCAGAGCTGTATAAACTGAATTTGCTCTGTGCAAGTCTGTGTTATCACACTGTCTGACAGACGCATCCTGAGGATGGGCGAACGCCCGAAACCGGTCGATTCCCACACACTGAAGCACGCTACCACGGAAATTGTGTTTGTCAGTCAGTAAGCAAGAGATATAAGCGAAAAATACGCATTAAAATATTATATATATATATATTCCCTTGACTCAGTTAGCCATTTCAATTTAGTTACATTGAAGACCAGAGGACACAGCCAATAACATTGAAGGAACTTGAATAAAATTAGACATTGAACGCTCCAAATTACGCAGATTATACTAAAATAATTTTTTTTTTTTTTGAAAAATGTTACAAATAAAAGTGATAGGTTTATAACTGTACAATTCCGAGTTTAAAGAAAAACGTTTTACTTAGTGGTTTTCGAGAAAATTCCAAAACTTATTCTTAAAGTCGCACTTCCGGTGACTTAATTTTCTTCAAATTTTGAATTCTACCAATACTTGTAATGTGGTACTATACACAATACTGAAGTGGTACTATTAGAGGAAACCATAACGTTATTGTTGTCCTCCCCCAGAATCCCACCAAAAACAAATTTTCCACACAGGAAAATGTTTCAACAAAAAGTGATAAATATTTAATGTATGAAGATTGTATACGTTTTTTAAGAAAATTATCGGAGCCGTTTTCGAGATAATCGAGAAATATTAAAAACAAAAAAAACTTTCAGTAAAGTTGCTGATTTTGTTCAAAACCTTCGTATGAGATGTAGTGGTGGGACTTAAACGGATTACCAAGTTTGAGCTTCTGTGATTTTTCATTTTTAAGCAATTTTTTCGGGAACCCTCGGCGGGCCTTAAAACATGCAGTTATTTCCGGTAAAAACTCAATTTCGAAAATTTGGTACAATACTTCCACTTATCAGGAGTAAGCGGAAGTAAAAAGTACCAAATGATCAAAAAGGTTTCAAATAAATCCTTCCAAAGATCCATTCGGTTTATGCAAGTATCACTCCTCAAATTTATTTTTGTTAAACTCAATGAGAACTTATTTTATTCACAACTTATTTTATTTTTTAATTTGACATAATTTATATTATAGTAAAATGTTGTGAGGACGTTACAACCTTGGTTGACATTGTATTCGTAATATAATCGATATCTCCGTTTCCCTTGACCTTCTTTAATAAAGAAATACTTTGATTGGTTTCCCTTCTATTTTATACGATATTTTTACAAACATTAAAAGTTATTTATTATTATTGATTGAGAGCAATCTAACTATACCAATGTTATATATAAATACGTACATATATAAATTAATGTTTATTTTGTAATGAATTAAGTTAATATGGGTGGGTTTCGGAGTGCTGGAAATGCTTCATTTTGTGGTCATCGACCTATTTCGGGCATTCAACCATCATGAAAGTCTTTGATAAACAATGTGATCTCATTCTAGTTTTAGTATATGTCCCGGCGAAGTGATAAAAGGATAATCCCTATAGCGTTTTCTTATACAGTATTCAGATTAGTGACTGGACAAGGACAGATAAAATGGTAAATAATATGGAATAGATTTTCTGACAGATTGTCGTTGTCGCTGTGGTGAAGAAGAAACAGTGGCACATATTAGATAATATGTAGGTAATATGTACTATGAAGGATCGCCTCACGTTGGTTTATATTGACTTATATAATTCCATGACTTTTCCCTTGATGCTAGAAAATGTGAGCGCTATCGTCAGTACGAACATTTTGGGGAGATTTCCTTGGCTATGCAAGTGTAGGTTTGCTATTAACGGAGTAATGTAATTAATTGTTTTTTTACGTACATTCTCAGATTTATGTTTTCTCTACATATATTATCACATACTTATTTTGATGAGCTCCTCTTTCGGGATCGATAATGATGTTCATAGCCGTCTTTTCCGAATATTACTAAATCATCAGCATACGCTACTGATTCAATATTTACTTTAATGTATTCTAGTTTATTTTTGTATAATTATTAATCACATTGAAGATGTTTCAAATGAATTTTTTTTTTAATAAAATGGATAAGACATCTGGTAATATATTATGCATGTCTGCAATAGTAGAATAATTAACAGGAATTCTGGTATTACCCTACAGTATAGCGGTGTAGAACACAAGAGGGTAGAAGAGGGTATGGGCAAATATTCGTATTATAATACAGTTCTCTTCAACAGTAGACAATAACAAGAGGGGTGGCTATGTTCGGGAGTAGAGGCGCGGAGGTCAGATATACATACTGAGTACTCAATAGTTGAATGTTGAGTACTGTGACACTACTATTACATACACAAACACATATGACGTAGATCATTTGACTATGAGAGGAGCCAGACAAATGAGTAATTGAGTCTCTTGTATGTGTGTATGTTTGAGAGAAAGAGAGAGAGGGGTAGGATGAGAGAGAGTAAGAGAAAAGAGAGAATTAATTATACCATTAAACTTGCATGTCAAATACATTCATACATACAACTAGCATACACGTTAATATTTTAATATCACACTGAGAGAAAGACAAGTGCATCTCAAGGACATGCGTTTAAAATTTGCATTGCCTCTACTATATTATTATTGTGTATGTACAATTGTTTGTAAAGAGTTGAAAAAATAAAATAAAGTTGGTCGAAAAGTAAATAGATTTTTAGTTAAATAATAATATTACAACAATATAGTCGGCAGTGGTTTGATTTTCTATTAAAACATAAGTGCTTTTTATTTAGTATCTCCATAGTAACGGGAAACAGCTGTGCAAAAAATTTAAACATATAAAAACATATAAGGTTAGGCCATCGTGATCGGTTCCTCACGCTTGATCAAGTCCCTCCCAAAACTTCCTTCCCTATTTCTTGACGATCACCCCACCCTATCCAGTAGTTTACCGAGTCTTGTGTAAGTTTTGATCAGCACCTTTGCTGGAAGAGCCAACTTGTCTAAATTTCTTAATTTCCTCACCCTCAAATTGTTAAAATCACTCCCAGAAAGCTCTTATTCCAAACATACTGTTAGTTTCCTCCTTATTTTTCACACATTTTGTCTCGGATGCTGGTTTATGGGGACCTCTCTCTCTGGGGATTTCGTGAATACTTAAACACTTTAATGAAAGATTCCTTTGAGATACTTCTTCAGAATCAATACTTCCTTGGAACCTACGTTTTCCAAATCAACAAGTCCTAAAGACTTCCCTCCCCTATATATCTTCCAACTTCTCGGATTCGAATCCTCTGTGCACTCCCGTCACACTCGTTCTGTCGTTCTGACTTTAACATTCCTTCCCACAGGTCAGCAGTATACACTAAATCTTTCCTAGACCATGCCACTTCCCCTTGGAACGCCATGCCTGAAACTGTTCAGCTCAGCCCCACTTACCCCTATCTTCAGTTCTCGTCTCCCTTTCTTCACCTCCTCCGTTTACATCATACCAATTAATTTTAAACATATTTCCTCCTTACCATAATAATATATTGAATTATTCTGCCCTCAAATATTTCCTTAATTCATTTATTTCATTAATGTTTGTTCTTTTATTTTTTCAAATTTCTTTATTACTGTTCCTTTATTTTCCACAATTCATTATATTGCTTTTATTTTTCCTTTTTTCATTTGTGATGATATTTCAGCCACATTAGGCCGATCTCTGGAATTTGTATTTATTCTTAGGGTAATTTTTTTTTGTACTTTCTCTTAGTGCCTGTTGACTATAATATAACCACTTTTTTGGACTCATAGGAACTTAAAGCGTATATTTCCGATGATAAAACGGTATCTGAAAATTGGACACGATTACAATACTTCCTCATACTATGTTAAGAGAAAGTAAAATTTGATTCCAGAAGAGGTCTGTTTGATAGTGATGATGATGATGATGATGGTGATCAGAACACCAGACTGTCTGGACGGATGGTTATAACCAATTTCTTTAATCAATTCAATTGACCATTATAGTGTGTAGTAGTATACTCTTTCTATTGTCTACCTCTATGGCTGGGTTATAAATAATATGTTGGGCACATGTTTCATTTTTGTGTACATCCTTTTTTTTATACACATGTGTGTGAATTGTTAAAATTAATAATTAAATAAATTAAGTTGTGGCAAGGAGACGCTGCCTATTTGATTAGTTTGGCAAAAAACGCCAGAGTGCAGTTCGTGTGTGTGCTTGAGGATCCATGTTGGATTTTTACTCGTTAGCTAGTAGATGTTATGAGCCATTTTTGTTATTATGTTTTGATTATGGTGCCCAGTTTATTAAAATCCTTAGCAGCATTAAATCCTTTTTTACTTAGTCCTGACATCCAGTGATAGGCTACAGCTTTTCAGAAGTGGGATCAAGGATTCGAAAAAGATTTATTTATAGACGTTGTTAATAAGTATTCATCATAAGTTCATTGTGTTTTGTGTTTTTCTTCGTTTTTTTAGTTTGAATTGGTTGTTTAGTAAGTTCATTTGCTTAAAACTTCAAATTACTATTTTGAAAATGAATGATAACAAATTGGAGATTGAGGACGTAAGTAACATGCCTGTAGTTAGTTTAAAAGATGAATTAAAAAGGCGTGGTTTAAAAAGGACTGGAAGGAAAAATGAATTAATTGCTCGATTAAAAGCTGCACTTCTGCTTGATGTATCCAAGGCAGAAGATGATGATGATGGAGAAGATAGTGATGTGGAAGAAGAAGAAAATGAAATAGAAGTAGAATATGTGCCTGACGAAGGACACAAGGAACAATTATCTAATAATACACACCGCGAAGAACAGGAAATGACTGTAATACAACAAAGATGTTATTTTATATTTCAAGATATTGAAGGGGTCATCTATAAATTCGACGGCAAAGGTAATACTCCGGTTGAGAAATGGTTAAGAGATTTTGAGGACAACGCTGCACTATTTCGGTGGAATGAGCTACAAAGGTTAGTGTTTGCTCGTAGAAGCTTGACAGGCCCTGCACTAAAATTTATTAATAGCGAAAAATGTATAACAACTTGGAAAATGTTTAAAAATTTATTATTGGGCGAATTTAAAAAGAAAATCTGTCCAGCAGAGGTGCATGAAAAATTAGCATCACAGAAAACTGCGGAAAGAAGAAAGCATGTATGAATGAATGAATATTATGTAGAGATGAAAGAGATGGCAAAAGGAGTAGTGGACACTTCTCCTCTAATGGACTTCTGTTCTAATGCATTATAAATAAGCGGGATTCCTGATGAACCTAAGAACAAAATGATTTTGTATGGTGTTAAAAACCTGGAAGAGTTCAAAGAGAGTCTAAATGTTTATGAAAAATCAAGAATTGAAACGGAGAAGGTAAAGAAATTAGACAAGAAAGAAAGAATAGATCACAAGTTATCTTGTAAAGAACAAAAATGTTTTAATTGTGGATTACTTGGCCACAGAGCAGTTGACTCTGTGCGGCCAAATAGGGAAAGGGGAAGTTGCTACAGCTGCGGCCCGAGGGCGCATCAAATAGATATATGTCCAACCCGTAGCAAACGACAGCCCGTTTCTACCCAACAAATTGATTTAATTGAAGGTATTGTAGATTCTTATACTTGTGAAGTAGCCTTACAATTTTTAATCTCGCCTGTTTTAGCTGTTTTAGATACAGGAATCTTTCCTAAACAATTCCACTATACCAGCAACAACAGCCTTGAAGCCTTGGCGATCACATTGCCATTTAAAAGGTGTAAATAAGTCTAGAGTTCACATGCTGGGTGTGCTAGAAACTGACTTAACAATAGATGACATTCAGGTGAAGGTAAAATTTGTAGTAGTACCGGAAAATACAATTAGCTGGAAATGTTTATTAGGCAGAGATTTTATTTCAAATGATAATTTGATAATAACTTTTGGTAAGCATATTAATATACAAAATAAATTTAATCATGTTAAAGAATCAGAGGTAATAGTAATGATATTTGTAAAATTGATGTTGTGGAAGTTAATTTAAAATACGAAGTAAAAATAAATCCACAAGTAAGCTGGCAAGATAGGGAGCAGTTAGAGAATGCCATAAATGAGTATTATGTTAAGCCTAAAAGGCCAGAGAACCCTGTAACGAAACTAGTCATGTCTGTAGTTATTCAGCCCAATCAGAATCCATTCTTTTATCATCCTAGACGTTTATCTTTAGGTGAAAAACAAGCCGTTACTACCATCATCAATGGCTTACTAGCTGGAGACATTATTAGACCAAATATTTCTCAGTATGCGAGCCCAATTGTCATGTTTAAAAAGAAATCAGGTGCTTTCAGAATGGCCGTAGATTACCGAGCATTGAATAAAATAACGGTGAGAGACAATTTCCCAATACCACGGATGGATGATCATTTAGATACATTAAAAAATAAATGTGTTTTTACAAAAGTGGATTTAAAGGATGCCTTTCATCATGTAGAAATAGAGGTATGTTTCCGTAAGCTGACATCTTTCATAATATTTATGGGTCAATTTGGGTATCGTTGCATGCCCTAACTAAATTTTACCTGAAGAAGTAGTTAAGAATTTAGTAAGTTATTTTACTAATTATGTAAACTAAAAAATGTCTGATTTCGGACCGTGGTTCGTCCTTTTGTTCAGACTGTTTCAAGAGATTTCTTGAAGAGCAAGGTGTAGTAAAACATATTGAAATAGCCACTGCTATATCGCAAGCAAATGGCCAGATCAAACGAATGAATAAAATATTAATAAGAATTAATTATGTTTCCAAAATACTGAGTTTGTAGAAAATCCGGTAGACCTGATTTGCGACTTTTACTGAACTTTTTTTTTTTCTTTTTGTTTTCTACGATTTTCTCGAGAAAGATATCAGAGGTTCCTCTAACCTTCATATTCCAGTTACATGTATATTTTTTTTCCTACGTTATGACTTCGGCCATTTAGCCATTCTACGTCCCGCGGCCCAGTACACATTCTCGGCTAAGCTATGATGCTGTTCGTATAGTTGGATATCCAGGGGGCGTCACAACAAGAGAATAATCTCGCAGGCGAACAACTTCATCTCCCATAGATCTACCACTTTTGACAAATTTTATTCCAAGTTAATACAAACAAAAGTGATAGATCTCTGTACGTATGGTTAGTATAACAAGTTTAATGTAATTCATTGTCACAAAAAACTGAAAAAAAAAACCGGTTCAATAAAATTTCACTTGCGGTAAACCAATTTTTATTTCAAACTTCGGAATTTTGGCTTCACATTTCATTGTAATTAATATTATGTAAATGATACAATGATATAATAAACTGAAATAACGCCACCAACACCTCAAAACATAAAAATAACCCTCAACCCTAACCTCAAAAATCCCTCTTCAATGAATTTTCCTGGGCAAAATCTTTCAAAATAAAAGTTGTAGCTCTTTATATGTGTAGTTTGATGCACCAAGTTTAAAGAAAATCTTAAAATAATCTTATCTTTCGATGAAAATCGCAAAAAAAAAAACTGAAAAATCCATGCAGTAAAGTGTTACTTCCGGTTGACCGATTTTTATCAAAACCTTATTGGTGGGTCCCATTTTGAAGCACTTATGCTAACAAGTACGAACTTTATGCAATGTA
>JAAEAF010003875.1:0-36112 GCA_011037195.1 Triatoma infestans
GTTTTAGAAAAGAAGGAACACTTGTTTCATATATTCCCAAAACAGATAAAAAAGTTCTATTGATTTCTAGCCTTCATACAGATGATGAAATAGACAACTCAACTGGTGACCAGAAAAAAACCCAAATAATCACTTTCTACAACAATACGAAATATGTTGCAAGATCAACCAAACGTTGGCCTATGGTTGTATTTTATTCTATTTTGAACATCGCTGGAATAAATACTCAGTAATTTATTTGGGAAATGGAAATCAGACGATCAGTCGAAGAGCTTTCTTGCGAAATCTTGCTGAAGAGCTGCTGAAAGAACATCTCCAGCGCCGGCAATCTCATAACACAGGTTTACCAAAATCTATATCCGGAAAGCTGGATGCAATTGCTTCACCATCTGTTTCTACTTAAGTGGCAAAACTTCCACCGAAAAGAAAGTTATGTGAACCTTGCAAAAAAAAAAAAACCAAAAGAGTGACGAAATATTATTGTCGTCTGTGTAATACACCATTATGCCTACAACACTGTGGAATTATATGCAAAGCTGAATGTTCTTCCATTTCGAATAAAAGTGAGGAAGAATGATATGTATGTTGTAAAAATCAATGATTATTTTGTATGCTTTATCTTTCTTTGTTTATTTTTAATACATGTATTTTATAAAGTTCATAACTATTTTTATTTTTTATTAAATTAAACAAAGTGAAGGAAATAAATCAATACTCCCTCAGTTCCATCCGTTACTCTATATTTTTTAATTTATAAAAAAAGTATCTGTCAGATAACCGCGCCTATTGATTGAACTAAAATCACCGCGCCTACTGCAGGGTTAAGTGGATAAACTCGTTTATGTATGTAATTTGTGTAATTAGACTTGGCGGCCATTAGGTTGAATCATAGCAGACAGAAAAATCAAACGGGATGTGAATTTCTAATTATAAATTCACTTACCTCGCTCCATACTTGTTGCTTGGAGTAATTCTTTATAACCAATATATAATTATAAAAGAGACAAATTTTTGAGACAATTTAAATACAAATTTTGAGCACTAAATACAAAGATGAATTTGAATAGACTCCAACAAGTGAAAGAATAATGTCCGCGCATGCGATTAACGAGCAAGTAGAACTTGGTACTACACAGTCCAAAATACACCTATCAATCCAAAACTGATTTCCTAGTATTCATAAAAAAATTAATAAAAAACTTTTAATTTTCAAAATTATTTTGTGTCAAAGCAAGTGTTCTTCTGAAGCAAACACAGTATAAAGTAATTTTTAAAACTAATATCTAACAAAGAAATTATTTAAATTAAAAAATACTTTGGTGGTTGTGGGGGCCGCCAATACGTTAATCTCAATTTTACAGCAAAAACTAACGAAGCTTCTTACTGGTGTTAATAAAACTAAATCTACCAATTTAATTAAACTTGTCAATATTATACATGAATATATGTAGTAAACATTTTGTTTAACACCCATGGCTGGTACATACAACATCCAGTTGGTATTGGATATAGTAGAGAGCGCCAAAACACTATACAAAAACACTTACATAAATGTAATATAGTATATATAACGGCACAGATTCCTATAAAATATCCTAAAATAAATGTTTGATCAAAATAAAAGTGATAGGCATCATAATGTGACCAGTTAGCATTGTAAGTTCTAAAAAATTTTCGAGGTTAACAGATTTTCTTAACAAATTTGAAATACCAAATTTTATAATCAACCGTATATTGAACTGATGTGGTAATTTTGTGGAAAGCTTAACGCTATTATTCCCCCCAAAACCAGGAATCAGCATCAGCAACTTGAATTATCAAATATATATTTGTAAAATGAGTTTATTTCTGTATTACTTAAAGATTGCTGTAATAAAAAGATATTGTAATTCAAATTATTTAAGTATCAATTGTTACAATAATCGTAATTATATTTTATAATTATAATTATTACTATTGTAACGTTGATAATAAATAAATAATTGAATTGCGGTGTTTTTAATTCGGCACAAACATGCTGAGATTTCAAAGATTTTATTTGTTTATTTACAATACACATCAAAGACCGAATACAACATTTCATTGAAACAAGACGTAAACATCAAATTAATGGCTAAAAAAGATTTGTACGCTATATATAAAAACTTATATTACAATACATATTATAAAACAAAATCAGGTTATAATATATACATTATAGGTGCGGTGTAGGAGTGTAAGTATAATTATCCAGCTATTAACAAGATGAGAAATGTCTGCTTATAATGGCTAAAGTAGAGGGGCGAGTGTTTGGTATAGTGGTTATGAGCATAGACTTGTAACTGGGAGGTGCCCAGTTCGAGTCCTGCGTGTAGCTGCTAAATTTTATATTCGTTTAATAATTGTTAATAATAATGTAGACGCTTCCGCCCCCGTTCATGACACCTAATTTGGTAGTTGGACGTTAAACCCGCCTGAAAGTAGGCATTACTAAACTAATGGCTGAAGTGGGAATGGATGATATGTTCAATAAGAGAGTTTGCTATACGCATCACTCTAGATAGATCTGAGGATTTAAGATGTCCACGCAAATTAAACCTGAATAGGGCAGCAATTGCCAGAGGAGTTTTTTAAAGAAAAAAGGTATTCTTTGCTGCTCTGTACGTTTCGGGTACCATTGGTGGCCTCCAGGATATCTGCAATATTTATTTGGAGAAAAGGTACGTTATTGTAGTGAAAGAAAAAGTGCATAAATTTTATAACAAATAAAAGAAACAAATTTAAATTAAAGAAATATTAACAGAACAGATTGTGAGTATAAAGATATTGAAAACAAGAAATTATGACACAGAAGTGTCAGTTAATTAAAAGAAATGATATTAACAATACAAGAAAATGAAGTAGATAAAGATACGTTTAGGGTAGGAGAAGAGTGTACGTTGAGAACGTTGAGTTTGGAAATGTAGAGAAAGTATTTTTAAGAATTTAAAACTAAGAAACTGTTAAAAGTTAGGGGAGGGATTAAAAATATGTTTATAGTGAGGCGCGGCAATTTCAAATTTGGAAGGAACAAAATTACTGGCGAGTGTCTTTGTTTAACGCTAGCAAAATATTATTATAAGTTGAAGTTATGTAACATATCACCCGATTTACATTCAAATTAAACCTTTTTACTTTGTTGTGGTGGTTGGTTCCGCAGAGCTAGAAAGCATCAGAGACATTTCCGTGATAGCCTGCTTCATTTTGTGGTCATCAATCTTTGTGGTCAATCAATCAATGTAGCCATTGATGACCACAAAAATGAAGCAGGCTATCACGGAAAATGTTCCTGATCCTTTTTACTTTCTCTTACTCCTAGTAAGAGGAAGTATTGTAATCGTGTCAAATTTTCGATACCGAGTTTTCACCGGAAATATGCATTCTGAGGTTCCCTGAGTCCAAAAAAGTGGTTTTTAGCAAATGGTCTGTGTGTGTGTGTGTGTGTGTGTGTGTGTGTGTGTATGTATGTGTATGTGAACAGCATAGCTCAAAAACGAAAAAAATTGCCGAAAGTTGAAACTTGATCTTCAGTTTAGGTATTACCATGGGATCCGGACAGTACGTTATCTGTCAAAATCCTCAACCGGAAGTACCACTTTACTTTTTTTTTTACTTTTTTGCGTTTTTCTCAAAAATGGCTCCGACGATTTTCTTCAAACTTGGTGTATCAAGTACACATACAAAGTGCTACAACTGTTATTTGAAACATTTCTCCGGGAAAATTCATTTAAGGCGCGGTTACGGGGGAAAGGTGGGGTTAGGTTTTCATCTAAAGTATCGATTTATTAGACAATTCTGTCAACTAAATAATATTCATTCGGAATTAAATACGTTGTTAAAATTCCTGAGTTTAAAAAAATCGGATGACCGGAAGTGCGTTTACTTTACCACTTTACTAAATGATTTTTTTTCACACTTTTTCGCGAATTTCTCTGAAATAGCTCCGACGATTTTCTTGAAACTTCATATATAAACTAAACATACAAGATCTACAACTTTTATTTAAAACATTTCTCTTGGCCGTATGGCGAAAAGCTAAGGCCAAAAAAAAAAAAAAAAAAAAAAAAACATTTCTCTGGGAAAATTCACTTAAGGGTAGGTACTTTTAGGGGTGGAGGTGACGTTATGTTTTCCTCTAAAGTGCTACCATAGTTGGATTATACAATTCTATCATCTAAACAAAATTAATTAGAAATAGATTGCCAAAATTCCGAGTTTCAAGAAAATTAGTAAACCGGAAGTGGCGCTTCTACTGAACAGTTTTTTCAGTTTTCGACGAATTTCATTAAATTTGGTTACGCAAACTACAAAATTTGTCAATTATAATTTTTAAATGGAGTAAGAGAAAGTGTATGAGTGTTTCACACCAGATTTTTTTGTACTCAAAAATGTCCTAATGAACTACTATTTTGAAATACCTATTGAACATGAAATCGTTCAGAAATTAAGACTACGCAAAACTAATTTGTTGATTTTGAAAATATGAAAGCTAGAAAAAGTGAATTTTTTTAATCGTTACATAATTTACTAAAACTGATATTAAATTATTGTTAAAATAATGTTAAAATTAGTGTTAAAACTGAAGAGTGTCCTTTCTGTAGATAAATGGAGCTCGAAACAGTTCACCATTGTAACAAGTGATTATCATTCTGCATGCAAGTAATAAACTCAGAAATATATTTCATTTAATGAAACAATTGATGAAGTTGATGGTTGATTTTGTGACTATTAGTATTTTAATCACTTTAACAGTGAATTTATTAATTAATAGTACTGTATTTAAAATTAATGGAAGTTAGAATTAGAATAAGTATGACACCGGGGGGGGGGTCTCTAACCCAGACACTGCAGCCTACCCATTAAGGCTTATTATGCCAATGCCAACCCCTTAATGCCTAGTAGAGGAATCCTCCCTTCTTTATGAGGTCCAGGACCTTCCCCACCAGTCCTTCTTGAAGTGCGATTTCCTTCGGTCTCAACGTGGGGAAGATCTCGTACCTCACTCTGCCGATTGCGACACAATCAAACAACAGGTGAGAGGCCGTCCCCTCCTCCTCCTCCTCCTGAGACAGTCTACACAAGGGCTCCGAATCAAATAATCCCACCTTGTGCAGATGTTTCTTGAACCTACCGTGCCCTGTAAACAGGCCTGTTATCAGACAAAACTTATACCTACATAGACCCAGGGTCTCTCTGGTTCTTCTTTTACACAGCTCTGGCATAACTATTTTGCCGTTTTTTGCCCCAGATTTTAGCCTCCAGTGACGATTATGTTCTCTCCGAGTCCATTCTCTCAGAAACGCCCTCGCCATACTTTTGGCTATCCCCAGAACACGTTCCGGCCCACAGAAAGGGGTGGTCAGTCCATTCCTGGCCAGTTGGTCGGCTAGTTCATGCCTTTTATCCCCTTGTGTCCCGGCTCCCATACTAGCCGCAATTTATTGTGCCGGGAGAGCGTCTGCAGGGAGTCTCTACACTCCCTGACTAGGGAAGAAGTAATTCTGAATGCCCCAAGAGCCTTCAGTGCCACCTGGCTGTCCGAAAAGATGCATTTCTCCCTATACCTAGGGCCCATATGTAAGTTCTCCTCAGCACAGACCTTGATATTTACCTAAGTTTACCAGGGACCTACTGAGCCATAGCCGAAGTGATATAAGGCTAAATAGTGGGCCTGCTAACAGGGCATTTTAGGCTAAATAAGCAAATGAGCTCACATACCGAAGCCATGAGCTTCATGACGGGAGCCAGTTTTAGCTTTGCTAGGCCTCTAATTAAGAGGACGAAAACTGAAGCATGTGCTATGATTTTTGGGTGTTCCACAATAGACCTGTTGTGTAATGCAGGCCGCAGTGGAATGAGACTCTGCCCTCCCTTTCTGTCAATCTAATCTAAACGTTAGGCTTAAATATTGTAGAGTAAAAGAAAATCGTTTGAGTGTTTCACACCAGATGTTTTTTTTTTTTTTAACATTATATTCACTTAATGTAAAAATATTAATTTCTAACAGATACAATTATTTGGACAAATCATACAAATTAAACTATGCGACCATAATATGTGCAATCTGCATTGGATGCTGTTGGATAATGAAATCATTTGAATCATGGCCATTGCTTCATGAATACAATAAATTTTATTCATTAATTAAATCCATGTTTACATTATCTGCATTGATTATTGGCTTAATAATATTTGCCATAACTATTCTATGGCCAAAATCATCTTCAAATTTGTCGATAAAATTCAAGAAGTCCAGGTATTTTTCCCGTTTGAGTTTCTTACAAATATACATTGTCATAAAAAAAAAAAAAAAAATTTAAAGGAATTTGAGAATTTACCAGAAATAACAGCAAACCATTTTCTAATTTTCATTTTTCTTCGTATAGACAGAGTGGAATCGGAAACGATTTCTTTATGAGGTCCAGGACCTTCCCCACCAGTCCTTCTTGAAGTACGATCTCCTCTGCCGAAGATCTCGTACCTCACTCTGCCGATTGCGACACAATCAAACAACAGGTGAGAGGCTGTCTCCTCCTCCTCCTCCTGACACAGTCTACACAAGGGCTCCGAATCAAATAATTCCACCTTGTGCAGATGTTTCTTGAACCTGCCGTGCCCTGTAAACAGGCCTGTCATCAGACAAATCTGATACCTGCATAGACCCAGGGTCTCTCTGGTTTTTCTTTTACACAGCTCTGGCATAACTATTTTGCCGTTTTTTGCCGCAGATTTTAGCCTCCAGTGACGATTATGTTCTCTCCGAGTCCATTCTCTCAGAGACGCCCTCGCCATACTTTTGGCTATCCCCAGAACACGTTCCGGCCCACAGAAAGGGGTGTTCGGTCCATTCCTAGCCAGTTGGTCGGCTAGTTCATTGCCTTTTATCCCCTTGTGTCCAGGCTCCCATACCAGCCGCACTTTATTGTGCCGGGAGAGCGCCTCGAGGGAGTCTCTACACTCCCTGACTAGGGAAGAAATAATTCTGTATCCCCAAGAGCCTTTAGTGCCTGGCTATCCGAAAAGATGCATATCTTCCTACTCCTAGGGCCCATACATAAGTTCTCCTAAGCACAGGCCTTTAATGGAAGTTAAAAGTAATGTTGAACATAATGGTTTATCAAAAATTCGTGAGGTTAATAGCGATGGTAAAAATTCTAGAGCCGTTCACTGTTTCCAGTGAATACACAAATTAGAAAATTACAAACGATCGCAATTTATTAGAAAATAAAAATTTAATATCACAGATTTTATGAAAATAGAAACTATCGATTTAACTCAAATACCCGACTATCGTTTTAGTATGGCAAAAGGTTATTATACGGTTATATAGGGTATACGATGAACAAAGTATAAAATTAAAATCTTGAATTTTAATGCAAATTTTAATATGTCGCTCAATAATGAACTAATAGAAATAATGAGCTAATAGAAAATTATATTGGAATCAATTACGATTTTTTTTCTAAAGTGATAAACAAATTTTAACTATGAATTGGATTGGTGTGAGATATGCAATTTTTATTTTATGGCTATCATATCAAGTGATTGCATGTTTAATGATATTTGTGAAAGGATTTTTCTTAAGTAGAAATGCATTAAAAGATAGAGCTATATGTAATAAAAATGGGGAATGTTTTGATAGTGATATAAAAGTTGTTATATTATTAGTGGATGCACTTAGATATGATTTTGTTAAATCGAAGCAAATTGTTGGTAAGTTTTTATTATGAACGTACACACAGTACCTGTGATCCGGGGACCACATCCCCATGGATCAAACTAATCTAATCTAATCTTAAGAGAATATTTTGTGATTGTTTCATACTAGATTTTTTTTTTACTTTCTTATTGCTGTTTTAGATATTGAAAAACGATATAACAATAAAATGATATATTTAAATGACCTACTGAGAGAGAAACCATTAAATTCTCGTCTATATAAGTTCATAGCAGATCCGCCGACTACCACGTTACAGCGTATCCAAGCACTTACCACAGGGACATTACCAACATTCCTAGATATTGGTTCTAATTTTGGTACATCAGAGATTACTGAAGATAATATTATTGACCAATTAATTTCTAAGGTAAGAATAGAATTGTTTTTCAGTTATCATTTACACGAGATTGTTGAGTTAAATTTCCTTGGAATAGTAGTTCTCGATAGTAAAAATTAAATTGGTCAGAACATGTTAAGGGCACAAGCATCAAATGGTTGTTATTTTCTTTTGGTACGGTCGAAGAATTTGGGGTATCATTTATGATTTTGGTGGGCGGGACGGGACGGGGATTTATTGTATGGTTATTAAAACATTGAGATAAGATCCACTAGACTGGCTGCTTGAAGAGATCCAACGCTTGGCTTGTGTAATTGAGTGGCCACGGTGTCATGTGGACCACACCAACTGCCGTTATGTATCATGTTACCTTCTAGGTAAGATTGGTTAAGATTGGGTTCATGTGGTGTGATACCTGATAATTACCTTAGGTATTATTATTATTATTATTATTGTTATTTGTAAGTGGGGAGGGACCAAACCCTTACTATCCAAAGCCTCACTGGGCCCCCATATAGCTACCCCAAGAAAAACAACAACAAACCGGGTCTAGAACAAATATCCAGACCCGGATCTAATCCATCGAAGATTCACTCACAACCCAGACAATCTGTCATGAGATGGATGGGTGTTTCCTTCTCTGTCTCATAGACTCTACAAAATGGATCCGGCATGAGCCCCATTATGTAGAGATGTCTCCTTAAACCACAAAGTCCAGTAAGGGATCCAACCAAATGCCTGAGAGGGCTCCGTGAGAGAGACAGCACCGTCTCACTAATAGCCCTGTCCGGACCCCCGATGAGCATTTAGGACTGCCGACAACCAACTGAGCTCATCCATAAGGATGAATGCTGTGAAGCTGTCCATGATTGGAAGCCTGACAGACATGTGCCAGAAAACACGCCAACAGCAGGCTCGGGACAAATGAAAGGGAGTGAAGCGCCTATTTGGTAAACCTATCCACCTTCTCATTCCCAAAAATCCCCATGTGACCTGATACCCTGACTAGGAAGCACATCCTTCAGAGAAGAAAGCTCTTCCAGTCTATTAGAACATTCTAACACCAACCTGGAAGTGAAAACACATGAACTCAGCGCCTTCAGCGCAGCTTGGCTGTCCAAGCAGATACAACACACCTTTTAATGTAGTGTTACGTACCCTCTCATCCAAGATACAACAAAGAATAGCATAAACCTCAGTCTGGAAGACTGGTCCATTCACCAAGAGATAACTGCCAAATGATCTCCGGTCTCAAAATAGACCGCAGCTCTAGATGTAGCATACCTTCCGTGTAACACCGGAGGTAACCTCTGATATTACACCGGTTAGATTCCAGAATGGATGGTAGGTTTGGAGCTGCTCCAAATTTTGAGACAGGAGATCACTTGGTGAATTACTGGAATCACAGGGATCACTGTTTCCCAGGCTAAGGTTTAATGCTGATATTTGTTGTATTTTGGATATGTAACACTAACTTAAAAGATGTTTGTATATGCTTGGCGTAGCTATATGCCCCCATGGTGGGTGAGGGTTTGGGTAGCGGGTTTAGTCCCTCCCCAAGACGAATAATAATAATAATAGAGAAAGTTATTGTAATGATATCCAATTTTCAAAATTGGGTTTTACCAAATGATCTCAAAAATATAAAGTCATAGAAGTTCAAACTTGGTATACTGTTTTTTTATACTACCACGCATCAGATACGAAGTTTTTTGGGGGCAAAATTCTCCGTCAACCGTATAATGTGCGACCATTACTGAATTTTGTGCAATTTTTTTTTTTTAAACGGTTCCAAAGATTTTGTTTTTTTTTTACTTTGTATACTGTCTACACATTAAATTACCTATCACTTTCATTTTGAAATATTTTTTCCGGGAAATATGATTTTGGGGGGGAGGAATTCTGGAGGGGGATAGTAGCTCTAAGCTTGGTTTTAAAGTACCACTTCAATAGTATGAATGGTTCTACCACTATATAATATTAATACATATTAGAATTATTGATAGAATTCCAAATTTGAAGAAAATTGGGAAATCGAAAGTCCGTCTCGGTGGATTAGGTTTTTGAGGTTTTTTTACTAACATTCCCCCCCCCCCCAACATTTTTTTGAGGGGTATTGGGTGGATTTGTCAATTAGATTTAAATCAAAATTGGCGTTATAAGCTTGGTTGAGACAGAAGGCGGCGCCCATTATTATTATTAAAATTGGGTGCCTATTGGCTTGGGACCTAAACCTATATGGCTTTTATCCCTCCATTTTCCCCCCAATTCAACCCCTGGTAGTCTACCAGTCAATTTGCAATAGATAGATAGATAGATAAAAACTGTTATTAATAATAAATACAGTAATTATCACCTTAACATTAGAAAAGTGATTACTGACATAGCTTAATGGCTGTCTGTCAGGAGTGCTGATTAAATCATATGTTTAAATTATTACTATTTAGCTTTAAAATAAATAAGTAATACCATTGTTTTGTATAATAGTAAACAGAACAAAATGAATTAAGTTAAATTCAGAATTTCTAATATAAATTATTAATTAATTTACACTTATTTATATACACAAATACACATAATTACACAAATTTGTAATTAAATAATATGTAAACAAAATAACACTTTTTGAATACCAATAATCAAAAAATCAATAATTAACTTCTAATTGATATGAAAAGAAAAAAGAAAATAGGGAAAGAAAAATTTAAACTTAATTGCAAAACAATCCTTTAATTCAATAATTAAAATTACTAATCAAAAACGAACGATACACTAGAGCATGCTTTAAAAAACCAACCAACGCCAACCAGTCTGCACCATTCAGGTAATGTAACATTGCAGATTCTGACAAGCAGAAGGCTCCAAAAAACTTCAGTCTTATCATTTTAAGAATTCTACAACGTCCTAGGAAGTGGAATACATCCTCATTCTCTGGAAGGTCACACATTGAGCACTTGTAATTTCTTCCAGAAATGAAAGGTTTAAAATTTAAATTGAGGAGTTCCCCCCTTACTTTAATCAAATTACTAACGTGCGACCTTTCCAGACCCAGACCCATATAGTCCACATCCAGGGACAGTTGTTTATATATGTTATGGAAAACACCACTCATAGCCCGCTGTCTGTAACTCTCTTGGTAATAAACCATTAAAGCATCCTTTATACCATTCATTTCTTTCTTAAGTTGTTCATTTGATTCAAAAACTTCACTAAATTCACAACCTAAACGATTCGCCCAGTCAATCCAATTCTTAAACCATAATATTTACCTACTAATTACTTCCTTGGCTATTAATGTGGTCAAACGGAAATCTTTATGATCTAAAGTTTTGAGTATGTAATTGAAGTGCAGTCCAAATGTAAAAATATGTATGGGAATAGACTTAGCCTCTAAATAAATAATATAATCTGGGGTATTTTTAGGAAGTCTGAAAAGTTTTTTAATAAAATTCCTTTGAACCCTCTCTATTTTATCCACAAAACGATAACCCCAGGATTGGCAACCATAAGTCTACACTGATCGCATTACAGAATTAAACACCTCATATTTTGCTGAAAGGGGAATAAGATCCTTCAAGAACAGGCTAGACCAAACAGAATTAACCCCTAACAAAGCATGACGAGAGCAGTCCGTAAAATGGGAAGCAAGAGAAAGAGATGAAGACAACGTAATTCCTAAATATTTATAGGAGCTAACAACTTTAATTGGTTGGCCATTGAACTTCCAACATTCTTTTTTACCCAACCTCCCTCCGCCCTTCCCAAAAACAACAATATTAGACTTGGCTAGATTTACCGACAAATTCCACATTCCAACATACTCTTCAATACCTTTAATCATGTACTGAAGGGCTACCGCACTATCTGCAAATACAACTATGTCATCCGCAAAAAGTAATAACTTTATTTTGTTACCCTTAAACCGAATCCCTCCAGTAAGATAATCTTTTAAATCATTCACAAATAAAATGAATAAGAGAGGACTAAGGTTGCAGCCCTGTTGTACTCCAGTAAGAGTTTCAAAGGGAACAGAACGACCCAGTTTTCCCCACACCGAAAGCTTTGTATTAATATAAAGACTGGCTACTGTTCTAATAAATTTCGTCGAGAGACCTAATTGTGAAAGTTTAAATAACAATGCACTTCTGTTTACCGAATCAAAGGCTGCTTTAAAATCTATGAAGAAACAAAAGATTTTCTTCACCCCTTCATGCCACTTTAACTCAATTAGATTCGACAGAGTAAAAATATTATCCACTGTGGAGTAGCTTTCCCAAAATCCTGCTTGCTCCTCGCATAGTAGTCCCTTAATATTTACCCAAGACTTTAATCTTCTTGCCAATAAACTGGTATAGAGTTTTTTAACAGTGTCTTGTAAAACAATCCCTCTATAGTTGCTTACTGTGTTGGCATCACCTTTCTTAAATAAGGGTAGGACTGTAGCTTCATTTAAACTATCTGGAACTGAACTATTTTCAAAGAAGTTATTATAAAAATCTAATAACAACTGCAGGAATGAATGAGGTGCATACTTAAAGAATTCATAGGGTATGCCATCCAACCCGGGTGTTTTTCCCTCTTTAAAACCCTTTAACACACTTTCCAGCTCACAAAAATCAAATGGCTTATCTAATAAATCATCTACTATCCAAGGGATGGCATACTGCATATTTATCATAACTTGGGGAGGATTGTACAATTGTTGAAAATATTTCACCCAATCTCCCATTAGTATATTTCCCCCACACTTAATATTACGTTTTTTAAATTTATTTATTTGCAACCAAAATTCTTTCGTATACTTGCCTCCTTAATAGAATTAACAGCCTCATCATAATAGGTTTTTCGTTTATGCTCACAAAGATGTTTATATTTTATTTTTTCCATTATATATTTATCCTTTACTGACTTCGCTTCTGTTTTTCTAAATAAATTTAATAATTTAAAAATTCTATTTCTCATATTAAAACAATCCCTATCAAACCAAGGTTGGATTGGTTTAAAAGCTTTTCCAAAAGACTGCATGACTCTAGCACTATCTCTAACTATTTCCTTTACTAAATTTAAATTTCCTAAATTCAAGACTACATTTTCATAAATTGCTAACTTTTTTTTCACATTATCTCTATAATTCTCTTTCTTAGAATTATTCCAAATTAACCTGGGCATAAGTGGTAAAAGACTCTCTTTTCTATCATCAAAATCCAATTTCAAGTTTAATTCTATTGGCATGTGATCTGACCAAAATTCGTTTCTCACATAGAGATCTTTAACCACATGTATACTATTTAATGATATAAGCGCTAAATCAATAACGGAACAACCTCTTGGACCAATATAAGTGAAATCCCCAAATTCATCTCCAGGTGCCCTTCCGTTTAATATTAAAAAACTATGTTCATCACAAAATTCTAGAATTAATTTACCTTCAGAATTCAGTTTTTTATCTTTTGAATTTCTTTTCTCTGAACAACTTTCTAAATTTATTAACCCCTCATCAAAACTCTGACATTCTCCTACTCTGGCATTCCAATCTCCCATCAATATAAACTGCAAATGACTATTTTCATTAATAAAATCATTAAGGAAACCTACATTTTCTTTCCAATTACTTGGACCCAGATAAATTGGTAAAAGGTATAACTTATTTGTTACATTAATTTTAATTTCTACTAAATCGAAATTATCAATTTTTACAAATTTACATGTACCTTTAGAGATAAGCTCACTTTTACAACAGAGCAACAGACCTCCAATACCACGGCCGAAATTTGAAACTCTCGTTGCTGTAACCCATATCAAATTGTATTTTTGAAAAAAATTCGAAATAAAATTTACATCTTTATCTTCTATAAATGTTTCAGAAAAACAAACAATATCGTAATTATGAATAAAATTTATAAACAACCTATCTTTAACTTTATTTTTAATGCCACAAATATTGTAGCTCAAAATATTCAAAACTTTACTATTTACTATTGGATTAATACAATTTGGCATAGTTTGACAGACAGCCATTACCTGCTATTTAATATTAGCTTCCTTATTTTCAGCAGTAGTGGGTTGATTTGCAATGAACTTAGTAGACAGCACCTCCCCTACCGCTTTCACCTCTCTTTGCTCTACCGCCACTGTTGGACTCTTCATTCTTGGGTACACTGACTATTCAGTTCTCTTTTGAACTGAAAAAGCTTGTGCCGCCTAATTCTAACTGCATAAGAATAATCCTTGTTAACAAAATACCCTGTATCTCTCAGTTTCTTTGTATTACTTAATATATTTCCAACAGTTTTATTTCTGTTAAATGTAACTTTAATTAACTTTTTGTTTTTACCAGATACTTTAATGCTAACTGCTTGTTCAATATCATTACTGGATACATCAACCCCTAATACTTCTGAACAGAAGCTACTCACAATTTCTTCATTAGAACCTTTTAAGTCATCAAGACCAGAAAATATTAAATTATTCTTTCTTGAAGCGTTCTCCACATCTAGGCGCTTTTCCAATATATCATTTTTATTCTCCAAATCTTTCACGACAGTTTTTAAATTATTATTTTCCTCTTGCAATACGCTAATTTGAGTCTTTAATTCATTAATATCCTCCTTGGAAGCTAAGTGTTTAGCATCAATTAGGGCACTAAATTGTTGAAGTAAATTTTTCATTGAAATTTTACCAACTTCCGTTTCCTCATCCATAGCTAAAACAGTTTCGTCGACGAAACTTCCCTTTCTGATTTTAGTCTTTGCTTTTAATTCGGGTGATGATCGAGATCTTTTAGATCGATCTAACCTTGTGAATCACTTGATTCCAACTTCGTGATAACAAATTCTCTTATCGATCTTGACATTAAATTATTAATTAGAAATGAAAATTAAAAATCAATTAAACGGCTTCAATAAACTGTCTTATATGAAATGAATACGAAACAGTATACAGTATAGATGTAAAAACAAACAAATAAACAGCAGTTCAAACCTCAGTTGATTAGCTGTAGGTCCAAAACACAGTCCAGGTAAATAACAACACTAAAGTTTACCACACGCTCAACTACAATCTTCCCACCACTGAAATAAAATAAATTAAACTAACTCGAGTTGTTATAATTCAATAATTTAAATCACTGTTTTCTGAAAAACGACTCGATAGAAATCCTTGAAATTTTAATAGATTTAACATCGGCACACTTTCTACAAATAGGCCAAAAATTATAGCTAACAAACGTTTCTAACCGTACGTTTAATAAAAACACTTCTTAGCGATGTGAACTGTACACAAGCTGAAGCAGCACTCCCAATTTGCAATATTCCCAGACATCAATCAACTCCAACTCACCCAGGCAATCCCGCGAGAGTGGTGCCCTCCCAAATACACGAAACCTAGTACCACCGAAACGGGGACACTAACATAAGTAGTGATACACCGTTTCCCTAACTGCATCATCACAGTTCTGACATATGGGACTAGACGTCCTCCCTATATTATGCAAATGACTAGACACCCATGTGTGTCCAGTCACTACATCCACCAAGATCCTCAGTCCTATCCTACTAAGGGACAGGAGGTAATCTGAAACTCCCTGCATGGTTGCTTTGATGAATCTTTTAGCCTGGAGGCACCATTCCGTGTCCTCCAAATATTTCTCCAAAACCCTCGTCTCCCAAAGTCTGATCTGACTATCACAAAACCTCTTAGTGACGGCAAGGGCTGGCTCGGGACCGCAAAAGGGTAAAGAGGATCCCTCCCTAGCCAGCCGATCATTGCCCTTATTCCCGCCATGTCCGGGTACCCAATAGAGCTGCACTTTGCCCCTCCGAACTAAGGCATTTCGCCTTCTCCTACATTCTCCCCCCAGTTAGAACTCTAACACGGCTTGCTTAAAGCCCTCAGTGCAGCCGGAATGTCAGAGAATATCCGCACCTCTTATCTCTCCCGGTCACTCCCCCTCAAGACAGCAGCATTCGATAATACCAACTACCTCAGACTGAAAGACAGTGGCCATACCACCCAAGGCCACCTAGCTCCCTCTGTCTAACTCCTGCAACCACGCCTCCGCTCCTGACAGACCAGTTCCCTCCTTTCTAGAGCCATCTGAATAGCAGCGAATAATGCCGTTACCCGCGTCCGTTATCCTTGTAAGATTGTTCTCCGCTACCAATGCTAATCTCATAATCCCTCTCAAATCCCCCATTTCTTACTCGTCTCATCAATTTTAGAGACCAAAATTTGGTTTACTTGCCAAATCTTATCTTCGATCCTAGTGTGATCCCCACCCGGAAGGTTCTCATCCATTCTCCCTTACTTCTCATTCTGAGATAACCCTTCATCGCTTCACCTACAACCACATACTGAAGAGGGGGGTTAGCTCCGACAACATCTCCAGTGCAGGCGGTGCCCATAGTGTCCACTCAGTGTAAACATTGCAATTGTTTTAAGAGAATTTGTTTATTAGATTGAATTAACTTTTCTTCTTTTTTTTTCAGAACAAGAAAATCGTATTTTTGGGCGATGATACTTGGACACAATTATACCCAGATAGATTCTATCGAGTAACAGCATTTCCATCATTAAATGTTTGGGATTTAGATACAGTGGATAAAGGTGTTGAAATAGGATTTGATTACGAATTGAATGCTACAGATTGGAATATATTGATGGGCCATGTGCTTGGTGTTGATCATGTGGGACATAAACATGGTCCATTGCATCCAGTGATGCCAGTAAAATTAAAACAAATTGATAGATTGATTAAAACAATTGTGGATAGAATTGATAATCATACAGTTTTATTGGTATTTGGTGATCATGGAATGACGGAGAGCGGTCAGTCACTCAGTAACGTTATACTTCCCTATTAAGTACAATATATGGTTCTACCATTTAAGAAGAATTGCTAGAATTCCAAATTTGAAGAAAATCGCTTAACCGGATATTACGATTTTACAGAGTAAGTTTTTGAGTTTTTTGGGGTGGGGGGGAATTTTCTAGAAAATATTTTTAACGATTTCCTTTAAACTTGGAATGCTAACTGCATAGATATAGGCCTATCACTTTTAATTGTAATATTTTTTATTTAAAAAAAAATTTATTTTGGATAATTGTGCTGAATTTTTTGGCATTATATGCAGTTGGTTTATTTTTTGGTGCGCATATTCGGCCACAATATAAATCACTTCTCTACCTACCTACCTGCCTAGGGTAGTAGATGGGTTATGTACTTATCTCTATACTACTTTTATATTAATGTTAGGACAAATATGTAATATCTGAGTGAGTGTTTCATACGGAATTTTTTTATTTATTATTATTATGTATTGGACAGGTGATCATGGTGGTTCAAGTGAACAGGAAGTGACGTCAGCTTTAATTGTTTACAGCCATAATAATGATATCATTAGATATTTTGATAATGTAGAAATTATAAACCAAATTGATATTGTACCGACATTAGCACAATTATTAGGGGTGCCAATATCATTTTCAAATTTAGGAAGGACACTGTTAACAAAAGCGCCAAATGCAAGAGGATATTTAAGGAATAACCTTAGACAGGTAACTAACTTGAACTTTATTTTAAAGATATAGAAATTTTTACTTTATTTTTAGGTCCCATGAATCTGAAAAAGTAAAACCCATCACTTTTATCTGAAACATTTTCCTGGGAAAATTGATTTAGGGGGGTTCTGGGGGTACAGTAGCGTTATGCTTTCCTCTAAAGTACTACTTCAATATATATATGGTTTTTACGATCTATATAATATTAATACTTATTAGAAGTATTGATGACCTTACGTCATGAGGCTAGCGCACTCATATTTGGTGCGAGAACCCTGGGTTCGATTCCCAGGTGAAGGTAAGTCGGTGTTGACCCAACATGGTAAGAATGCTCGCTGATTTTGGGTTTTTCAACAAAAAAAAAACAAACAAGAGAACACGTATAACTTCCTGTTACTCCCTAGTGACAGGAAGTATTGTAATCGTGTCAAATATTTTTTTATATCGAGTTTTCACGGGAAATATTCATTTTAAGGCCCCTCTGAAACCCCCAAAAAAGTGGGTTTTAGAGATTGGTCTGCCTACGTGTGTGTGTGTGTTTTAGTGGGATAGCATATATATTTTTTTTTTATTGTTCCACTTTTAGTGGGTCTCCTCTACCCACAAATCTTCTATGAGCTTCTTCCATTCTCTTCTATCTAAAGCTTGCTCTTCGCTCAATCCATGTCCTACCAAACTCTCTTGGATTTCGTCCATCCATTTTTTTCTGGATTCCTTTCCTTCTTTCTTCTGCTTCCCATTCCAAAATTTCCTTTGGTAGCCTTCCATCTGTCATTCTTTCCACAGCCCAAACCAACGTAACCTCTGCCTTTCTAATATTTCCAGAAGGTTTTCCTTCACGTTCATCATACTTCTAATGTGAACATTTTTAATTATTTCTCTTCTGGACTTCCTTGCTGAGCGCCTTCAGAAGTCCATTTCGACCGCTTGCAATTTACTTCGTAGGCTTTTTACTTGTGGTCCATGTCTCAGCTCCCCATAAGTAATTATACTTTAGAAGGCAGTTTTGAAGATTAGGCTTTTCGTTTTTGGAAGTATACGGGGCTTCACAGCACTGGATTTTCTTCTCTGTAGGTACTTTAGCATTTTTAATTTTTTTTTTTGTGATGGTCGAGGAGCTGGCCCGACACATCCAACCCCCAATTTGGAGGGCCAGGAGGTTTGATTTTTGGGGTCCCCTTCCCCTAGACAGATTGCCTTCACTATGGCTGAGAGTCCTTCTCTATCCTGATAGCATATTTCAAAAACAAAAAAAATAGCAAAAATGTTCAAACTTAATGTTTCGTTAAAATGCTACTTGGAGACCTGGAGAATAAGCATTTCATAAAAATTGTTTGAACGGAAGTGCCCACTTTATTTATTTATTTTTGGAGGGTTTATGCACTGCATCCATCCAGTGATCTATTGTACCCCTTCTGGTACCTAGATGAACTTGCTCATCTACAGCACCCCTCCAAATTGAGCTCCCTAAGGAATTCCAGCATCTTGCAGAGTTCATTATAGAGCTTTTGCATGTGAGATCTCAATTTTGACAATGCTTTGCTCCACCAAAGAGTATCCTTACAACAGTGTAGTCTGTTAATGGGGCAGCTATCCACAAAGATGCCTGTAATTACCCTCATTAACTTCCTCTAGATATTGCTTCAACTCCAGCCGACCACCGTGTCGACACAGTTAAGAGCACACACTAAATTGGTTTTAAATTCATCCCAATTTGTTCGTCTGGAGTTTCTTCAATCGTTGAGCCCCTCTAAGTCGAAACTAATAAACTCTATGGTCTGGATCGGGGGGGGGGGCTCATTCCAGGACTCCAGTTCCAAATTGTAAGATCAAGGAATTGCCTTCCAAGTTCCCACTTAACTGAAAAATTATTTTTTCAAGTTTCTTTATTTTTTTTTTTTTTTTTTTTTTTTTTTTTTTTTTTTTTTTTTTTTTTTTTTTTTTTTTTTTTAAACGGCTCCAACGATTTTCATTAAACTAAGTATGTGAATTACACAAAAACTACAAATTTTATTGAAATATTTGAAACTCATTTAAGGGGGAAGGGACTTTTGGGTGGGTGGATGGTTGTGGGGGGTCATATTTTTTCCTCTAAAATGCTATCATAGTTGACTATATACAAATAGTTCTGCTATTTAAACAAAATTACTTAAAAGTAATATAGATTGCCAAAAATTCTGAGGTTCCAGAAAAATTAGTAAACCTAGGGTGCCGTTCAGTATACTAACTATAAAATTTTGTTGAATTACAATTTTATAAACTGCAGTGTGAGTGTTTCATTTTATTTATTTATTTATTTATTTATTTATTTACAGATTTATAACTACGTATTGAAGTATTCAGAACAAAATTTACTTTTTAAAAATGAAATTAATGAATTAACTGAAAATTATAAAATTTTAGAGAAGAAATACCATAATAATGGTGATAATGATTATATAAATTCAGTGATTAAATTTATAAAAATTGTACAAAATCTATGCCGTAACCATTGGATACAATTTAATTATTTATATATGATATTAGCAATTATTTTATTATTTTTAACAATTTTTTTCATATTTTTAATTACAATTTATAGAAATTTTATTGTAGAAAAAATAATTTATGATAATTTTTTGAATTTTAGTTATATATCGATTTTATTAATAGAATTTTGTATCATTTTATTATATTTGTATAGATTAATTACGAATTTTTTAATTATATCATATTTAATTACTGTTTTATTATCACAATCTTTATTATTATTAATTTTTTTAAAGTATAAAATTTATTTAAAAAAAAAATTATTTATATTTATAAAATCATTAAATTTACGTATTATCTATGCTGTAATAGTTTTACTATTAAATTGTCTAGCGATATTTAGTAATAGTTTTATTGTAAATGAACAATATGTTAATTTTTATCTATGTAATGGCCTAATTTGGATATCACTATTGAGCGCTCATACAGCTGCATACAGAAAATCTTGGAACAGGTAAATTGGTTTACAGTAAGGTTGACAGTCATTTTTTTTCCCCTTACGCCTGTGTCATGGCATTATCAACCATTCGACGTCTCGTTGCCCAAATATAATTCAGGTCGCTTCCTGGTACTATACGGAGGGTTCCAGAGTGATGGTAGGTATGGGGGCTGCGGTTTATTTAGAGCAGTGAATGGACCACTGTTTTCCAAGCTGAGGTTTATGCTATTTTTTTGTTTTATTTTGGATGAGGCACTAAATCCTACGAAAAATTACTTTAAAATTAATTGAGCAAAATTTAAACACTATGGCATTGCGACCTAAAAGATCTAGGGTGCCCCCTACCCCCACCCCGGAGCCTTTCTCAGTGTACTGCCGGTCTACGAACAGTGTTCTCTAGCTACAGATAACACTGCCCATCACTGGACACCTAGCTGTAGAGGCTTCTAGGCAGAGAAAATCGCTGGATTCGAGTCCAGCGCTCTACCACTGAGCTGGAGCTGAGGGGGGAAGACTAATTTGAAAGGTGTTTGTATGCCCTCGGATAGTCAGGCTATGTTGAACGCGCTGAGTTCATTTCTTCACTTCCAGGTTGGTATTGGAATGTTCTACAAAAGACTGGAAGAGCTTTCTTCTTTAAAAGACGTAATTTCTAGACCTGGGTACCAGCTAATATGGGAATCTTTTGGCATGAAAGAGGTGGATAGGTTTCCCGAAAATAGGTGCCTCTCTCCTTTTCATTGGTCCCCGAGCCAATGAAAGTTGCTGTGTCTTTTGGCACATTTCTAGACAAGCTTCAAGTCATGGACAGCTTCCACAGCACTTATCACCTATGGATGAGCACGGTGGGGCTGTCGGCAGTCTAAGATGCTCGTTGGGGGGGGGGGTCTGGGCAGGGCTTTAATTAGTGAAGGGGTATTGTGTCTTTAACGGACCTCCGCGGCCAGTTATCTGGTTAGTTTTTTCTCACTGGGCATTGCGGCTTAAGGAGACATCTCTATTACAATGGGGCTCATGCCGGACCAATTTTATAGGATTTGTGAGTTGGAGTAGGAAACATCCATCATCTCATGACGGATTGTTTGGGGTGTGAGGAAATAAAGTTCAGGCCCTTTGGCCGGAACAGGATGTCGATGGAAGAGAAGTGCAATATACAAAATAATCTGCAATACAATATAATCATATGTAATCGTTTATATCTATTCTTTTTCTAGCTTCATCAGAACAGAATATTGGAAAAGAATATGTGCAGCCATATTGGTTACCTGTTTATTAAAATTTTCAACAATATATTGGGTATGCAGAGAAGAGCATGGACCTGGGTGTATTGTGCATAAAGATGGTGCATACCATACACCAATACTTTCAGCATTATTATTAACCACGTTTTTAATTTTTGGCAGAATTCTTCTACAAAGGTAAGAAAAAAAATTGAGTAAATAAAATCAGCATAGGCAACAATCTGATTTTTGAAACAATCCAACCGGAAGTGTGACTTTACTTAAATTTCCTCCTCCAGTTTTACCAGTGGGGTCCACATCAGGCCGCTCAGGTATACAAGCAAAATAATCCTCAACACCATGTTTATGGACAGCCTTATTAAACCAAAATAGTCTCAAGACCTGTGTGGGACTTTCTATCTGCCCTTACCGAGGTGGGTGTCCGACACAAGTTGACACTCGCCTGGATGCCGGGATTCCTTGGCTACGATAGGGTGGACGCCTTGGCGATGAAGGGCGAGAAGGATATCTTTATATGCCCCGGAGCCCATCTGCGGATTGCCCAGAAGCCTGATTAAAGTTTCTATCAAGGAAGTGGGTAGAAGACCAGTGCCTGCAATCAATGGTGGAAAAGAACACCTAAGGCAAGAGGACAGGCTAAATTCTTTATTAAAAGATATTTACCTAAATTGTGGTTGGTTCCGCAGATTCTGGAAAACAGAGATATTTTCCATGATACTCTGGTTCTGTTTCAGGGCCGTATGGCCCATCATCAGGATGTTTTGTCAAAAATAGTGTGATAACATAGACTTAGTTTTTGTTAGGCCCTAACTTGGATGTTTTTAAAAGGGACAATATACATTAGCCTTTGAAAAGGGGAAAAACCATGTGTTTACCCACCCAGTATCAACGAACCCATACTTAACCTAGTTAGATCCTAACAAAAACACTTTTAAAATTCCAGTGTCAGCTAAATTAGCTCTGAGCAAGTCTATGTTATCACACCGTATATGACAAAAATATCCTGATGAGGGCGAACGCCCGAAACCGGTTGATGACCACAAAAAGAAGCAGGCTATCACGCAAAATATCTCTTGATATTTACCTAGAATAGAATGACACCGGGAGGGGGGGACTCTATCCCAGGCACTGCAGCCTGCCCATTGAGGCTTATTGTGCCCACCCCTTATTATTAAACCGGGTGCCTGGCGGCATGGGTCCTAAGCCTATATGCTTTTATCCCCCCCGATGCCCCCCCATATCATCCTCTTAAATAGTCTCTCCCGGAAGCTACCCCACCCGTTAATGTCTAGTAGAGGAATCCTCCCTTCTTTATGAGGTCCAGGACCTTCCCCACCAGTCCTTCTTGAAGTGCGATTTCCTTCGGTCTCAACGTGGGGAAGATCTCGTACCTCACTCTGCCGATTGCGACACAATCAAACAACAGGTGAGAGGCCGTCCCCTCCTCCTCCTCCTCCTGAGACAGTCTACACAAGGGCTCCGAATCAAATAATCCCACCTTGTGCAGATGTTTCTTGAACCTACCGTGCCCTGTAAACAGGCCTGTTATCAGACAAAACTTATACCTACATAGACCCAGGGTCTCTCTGGTTCTTCTTTTACACAGCTCTGGCATAACTATTTTGCCGTTTTTTGCCCCAGATTTTAGCCTCCAGTGACGATTATGTTCTCTCCGAGTCCATTCTCTCAGAAACGCCCTCGCCATACTTTTGGCTATCCCCAGAACACGTTCCGGCCCACAGAAAGGGGTGGTCAGTCCATTCCTGGCCAGTTGGTCGGCTAGTTCATGCCTTTTATCCCCTTGTGTCCCGGCTCCCATACTAGCCGCAATTTATTGTGCCGGGAGAGCGTCTGCAGGGAGTCTCTACACTCCCTGACTAGGGAAGAAGTAATTCTGAATGCCCCAAGAGCCTTCAGTGCCACCTGGCTGTCCGAAAAGATGCATTTCTCCCTATACCTAGGGCCCATATGTAAGTTCTCCTCAGCACAGACCTTGATATTTACCTAAGTTTACCAGGGACCTACTGAGCCATAGCCGAAGTGATATAAGGCTAAATAGTGGGCCTGCTAACAGGGCATTTTAGGCTAAATAAGCAAATGAGCTCACATACCGAAGCCATGAGCTTCATGACGGGAGCCAGTTTTAGCTTTGCTAGGCCTCTAATTAAGAGGACGAAAACTGAAGCATGTGCTATGATTTTTGGGTGTTCCACAATAGACCTGTTGTGTAATGCAGGCCGCAGTGGAATGAGACTCTGCCCTCCCTTTCTGTCAATCTAATCTAAACGTTAGGCTTAAATATTGTAGAGTAAAAGAAAATCGTTTGAGTGTTTCACACCAGATTTTTTTTTTAACATTATATTCACTTAATGTAAAAATATTAATTTCTAACAGATACAATTATTTGGACAAATCATACAAATTAAACTATGCGGCCATAATATGTGCAATCTGCATTGGATGCTGTTGGATAATGAAATCATTTGAATCATGGCCATTGCTTCATGAATACAATAAATTTTATTCATTAATTAAATCCATGTTTACATTATCTGCATTGATTATTGGCTTAATAATATTTGCCATAACTATTCTATGGCCAAAATCATCTTCAAATTTGTCGATAAAATTCAAGAAGTCCAGGTATTTTTCCCGTTTGAGTTTCTTACAAATATACATTGTCATAAAAAAAAAAAAAAAAATTTAAAGGAATTTGAGAATTTACCAGAAATAACAGCAAACCATTTTCTAATTTTCATTTTTCTTCGTATAGACAGAGTGAAATCGGAAACGATCAGCCTTCAGTTTCAGCTTACAGAACACACTGTATTAGTGCTTCAATTAATTTGATTTCAGCAATAATCATTATATTATCCATCATTTCTGGAGATGGACGCGCTGTAGCGTTAATTTGTTGCATCATTACTACGAGTATTCTAGCACTTAATTTAAATTTTTATTCAGGTAAAAATCTTTTTTATTTTAATTTTTTTTTTATTTAATTTATTTTCTCTTAGCGCTAACAATTTGATTTTTGGCGGGTTCTATTGAAAGTAGCTATAAGCTTTCCTCCAGAGTAACACTTCAGTACAATTATGGTATTGATTTTGAATCTGGACCACGTATATAATACTGGGACGTAGATTTAGATTGTTATTAGGGATTATTGCACTGAGTCGGTGGGGGCACAAATAGACCTTTCAGGTCGTAATGCAGTAATCCCCCTATAACACTATGTAAATAAAATCCTCTTCGCCATTTGTATATACCCAATTCAATATTATAACGTTGCAATTTTAAAGAAAAATTTCTTAATTAATTTATATTAATTTAGAGTAAGAGAAAGTCGTGTGAGTGTTTCACACCAGATTTTTATTTTTTTCCAGAAAATGGGTCAACACATTCATGGGTAGCGACAATTATTAACTGGTCCATATCCAGTTCCTATTGGTTCTATGGCACCGGACACCAGCCAGCTTTTCCAAACATCTACTGGAATGTTATCGAATTAACTTCCGGCTATTTTGGTGCATTATTGATATTAATGGAAACATTTTCCTCGCAGATTATACATGCATTATTATTGCCACTTTTGTGCATTTTTGGAAATCTTAGGGATGGTAAAATTGCATCAAATGAGACTATGGCTGGTTGCATTATATCAAATATTCTAGTACAAGCTATCAAGGTAATTTTTGGTTTTTATACGTTAGGGGTGCGCCCCTTGTTTACCCCATTTGTATGGAAGGGATTTTTAAATGTCCTCTTGTTAGCCATTTTGTCTGTATAATATTGATTTTAATGTGGTTTGGGGGGGGTCTATCCGTTAGTTTAAATTTCAGTTTGCATGTTTTCTTGGTTTTGACATAAAGCGCTCCCCATAAGGGCAACAGTGTGTGTGTTTCACACCAGATTTTTTTTTTACTGAATTTAACGTAAAATTGCAGGAAACTCGAAACTTGGAATTTCATTTATGTGCTACTTCCGTTTATTCTGATCGGAAGTAGACTACTTTAGGGGATGTTTTTTTCTCGCGATTTTCTTTAATAAATTGACTTGGAGTGATTTTGGGGGTGGGGGGCAATGCACTGCGACTTTACGATCTATTTTGCTATGCCCCCTGGATGCCTCAGGCTGCCCACAGCACCCCAAAGAGATGTCCCAGGCGAACACCGTCTACAACACCTCCATCAGGTTAAGATCCTAATAACCTGGCGGGCTCTAGGGAGGGTATATTCCCCTCCTCCTACTCCTGGTAACTGCCCAGATTCTTAAATCTTCTCTGGAGGAGTTTCCTCTATCTCCCCAATAATCTGCATGTGCTGTCGTCACTCTCCAAACACAGCTTCAGGTCAGTTGTCCTCTGAGTCGACAATGCCCCATGAGGAAACCCCTAAAAACGCGGAGTTTGTTCTTACTAAGGCCGATGCAAGCCATCGATCTCCGTTGGTTATAATTTCCCAGGCAGATCTTAGGCCAGCCGCAATCCGGAGAGAGAGTTCCAGAGTCGAGATCTCTTTAGCTCCTCCTCTTTCTTAAATTCTTCCAAAAGCCTTCTCCTGCATTTACCCACCAATTTCGAACTCCAGCACGGGGGGCTTGATCTAAGCCTTCAGTGCGGCCTGAGTACCAGACACTCTTAAGAATTTTTTTTTTAACTTAGAATAACAAGAATTGTCCATCAAAATGATTCATACAGCTATTATAATAAATAAATAATTCACCAATATATTTTATTATTTTTTTTTTCAAGATATTCGCCTGTAATGTCTGCTGTTTAATACTGTGCCGCCATCTTATGGTATGGAAGATATTTGCACCGAAATTAGTATTCGAAGGAATCGGCTTTATTTGTTCCACTCCAATTATCATGTTTGGTTATATATTTTTTATAAGAGTTCAAAATACCCAAAGTACCAGATAACCAGTATTGATACTTCAAGGATTAAGGTTACTTTCTCCTCCCCCAAAAAATAATAAAACTGTTCGCCTAATATTATGAATATAAAATAAAAAAAGTATATTTGGAGATTTGTTTTTAATTTTAAAACCCAAATTTTAAGACCAGTATAAATTAAATAATTTATTAATAATTTTGTATTAAAATACTATTCAGATATGACTTAAGTTACCAAGGTGTGAGGGGAAAATATTTACGTTTTGTTTTCAACAATGTGCAAAACAATGTGAATCCATAAAAACCGGTCCTGTAGCTGTAAGGCTTGAATTTGAAGCTAGCACAGCGTTCCCTGCCGATACCACTGCTTACTGCTTAATCATACACGACAGAGTCATCGAATACAATCCACTATCTAATATTGTACGCCGAATGGTATAGTTTTTTTTTCGAATTGTATTATTTCTTGATAATATTCAAAGAGACGTTTTTTCATTTAGTATTTATGAATATTTTTTCTTTTTTCTAATACAAAATTTAAAAAAATTTAAAAAAAAAGTTTCTGGCAAGGCATTTTTTATTTATAGAAAATAAAATTATTTTATAATGGTGAAGAAGTTTTTTTTATTTTTATTATATTAATATGAAATTTTTTCAATTTGATTGTGAATGCAATGTTAAGTAAAAATACCATTACATCAGAATGAAGGTCACTGGCGTGGTATAAAATACCCGTAAACCAGAAAAAAATGAAAGTAAAATGTGGGTTAAGTAAGGAAGCATTCACAAAAAAAAAAATGAAAAAAAAAAATCAGGTCCGAAAATATGAAAATTAGAGCTGTGACGTCACAGAAAAGACAAGCGTACTCTACCGCAGTGACGCCGCCCGGTAAAAAAAAAAGCATGTCCGGGCAGGCAATAAAATAACTAGAAAAAAAAATAGTGAGCTGTGACGTCACAGAAAAGCGTACTCCACGCCGCATAGACACCGCACAATACTACGCCACATGCTCCACATGCGCCACATAAAAAGACAAGAGTACTCTACGCCACGCCGCACACATAGGAAAAACGCCGCATATTTTGTTCTGGAATCATCTTTTTTACTCTACTGTCTGCCGTTGGAATGACTCCAACTCCAACCTTGGGCAAGCCAATCTCCATACTTTCCAATCGGCGTCTTACAGTACGTAAGTAACAGTACGTTCTACCTCGCCTATCTTCCTCTCCATTTTGGATTTTAACTCCTCTTGGGCCTTTTCCATTTCTTCTTGGACGTGGTCTAATTCTTCTTGGACCTTGTCTATGTCATTCTACATTCCTTCTTGGATCTTATTTATCTCCCTTTTTATTTCTGCTCTCATTTCATGCTGGCCCCTCTTTATTTCGTTCATTTCATCCTGGCCCCTCTCTATTTTGTCTTTTATTTCATCTTTCATTTCTTTCACTTCGCTCTTCAAAAATGTCACCAGTTCCTCCATTTTCCGCGTTTGACATCTGGTACTTATGGGCATACAACAAAACTGATACTAAACTGTTACCTGTATAGAGATTTTATCCCGCTTCTGACACCAAATGTAACGTTTTCCCCCCTAGACTAGCTACTGCAACTAGTGTTAAGTGAGTTCGTATAGATAAAACACTCTAAACTTCAATAAAGAAAACACCAATTTATTGCTATACACAATAAATTACAAAATACAACACTTAGTAATAATTAATTCACAGTTTAAACCACAAAAGTCCACTTTGTTCACTTTTTAGACGCTTTCCACAAACGTACACTTGGTTTGTAACTGAAAAAAACGAAGGATTCGGGCGTTCGCCCATCATCAGGATGTTTTTGTTGAACAGTATAATAACGTAGACTCGAGTGTATCAACTGTATTTGCTGTGTGCAAGTCTGTGTTATCACACTGTCTGACGAAGGCATCCTGAAGATGGGCGAACGCCCGAAACCGGTCGATGACCACAAAATAAGCAGGCTACCACGGAAAATGTCTCTGATATTGAGGAATGGTCAGCCAACTTCACTGAATTGCATTGCTTGAAGTGGACTCTTTTAAAGTACAGAATTGAATGGGAAGACGTTTCTTCAACAGTCGCATTCAATGAACGAATTAAAAGATTTGATATTGATGAAAATTTTCTGTTTGAAGAAATTTGAAGAATAAATCTTTATTTAAATGAAGAAAAACTGAAAAAATTGGTTGGACGAAAAAGTTAGCGTGGATAGAAGGTGGCAGAAATATTTCATTTTCTAAGCATTTTCATCCCCAACAAAAATTTGAAATTATTAATTGAATTTGCAATGTGTTGCCCCGGCACTAATGCTGCTGTGGATGTCCTTTGCAAATGATTACTGGAGCAGTGAAAAATCACAATTTATTATCTGCAGAAACACTACCTGCAGTTTTAACAGTAAAGTTCAACATGCGAGATGCAAGTTGTTCTGAGATAAGTGCGCTCTTAGAAGAAAATTCAGAACTATAGAAAAACATTCATTCAAAAGCAAAATATGATTTCAAGAATTAAAATGATGTAGGTATATAAACTAATTAATTTCTATATTATTTTTTAAAAATATATAGCCGAATGGTTGCGACTTAATGTATTTTTTTTTCCACAACCCCAATCACCATATCCAATGAAAATCCATCCGTACTCCTTTTGTGAAAAGAATACTTGGTCACCTTAATTGTAAGTCTCCATCTAGAAACATAGGATATCAACAAAATTTGCTGCTGTGCAAGTCTATGTTATCACATAGATTTGACAAAACATCCTTTGGATGGGCGAACGCCCGAAACCGGGTTCGATAACCACAAAAAGTGGCAGGCTATCACGGGAAAATATCTCTGATGAAGAATTCTCTTTCAATTAAGGGGAAAATTGGAGGAAACAACACACACATATATACGGACCATAAGCAGAAATACTTTTTCCTTACGTAAGGGGACCTCAAAACATGCAAATTTCGACAAGACCGCAATACTTGCCCTTACCGGGGTATGAGAAAGTAAAATTATTAACATTGATTATGGAAATTCTCTTTTAAATCAATATTATATTTTATTGGTAAATTCGGCCCCACACCGGGGCAATTTGCTGCTGAAAGAGTGAGTGATAGATTATTTTTAGTGCCGGCTACAGAACCTCCCCTGCTGGTTATACATCACTGTATACTAGGTTATTTAACATAATATTCTTATTTCTAAGTGAAATACACTTCGAATTAAGTGAAACAAGATGGTTTTAGCAAATAAAGCTACCGTAGCATCAGACCCTCCGCCACCAGGTGAGTTTTAAAATTATATTTTAGTGTACACTATAAAGTGCAGAAAATTAATTATTGCACAACTTTTACTATTTACTATATCTTAGCGCCGTCACAGGGATCTATTGCGATCTTGTCACATTGTGTGAACTGAGTTTTATGTATATATATATTATATATTTATTTATTTCTAACTTTTAATTCCAACAAAAAATATCATATCTCAATCGATGAAATCTTATAAAAAAAAAATTATAAACAGCAAAAATATAATTCATTTAACCTCTTTTTAAAAAATTACTGAATAATTCTTGTATTTTTATTATGTATTATTTTATTTTATCTTATTTTTATTTTGTAAATAAAGACTAAATCCATCTTATGCTTCAGTTATATATATATAAAATGTAAATTATGATGTAACCTTAATTAGGTTTTATATTAAATGGAACATTAAAATTCAATTAAGCACTTTCTTGTAATTGGTTAACTATGAATTTATATAATGTTGGATTATAAAGAGGAAACACTAATTAAGTCTAAATCAATTTTTAATTAATTTTTCTATATAACTAGCGTGAATTTCATTTTTGTACGTCCTACAATTTTTTCAACGGATTGTTCTTGTTATATGTAGCCAAACATAACCCTAACTCTACGATTCATATCTTTCAATTGACAGGCCCAATTATATTTTATTGAAATCCTATTTTCGTTTAGCCCTGTCTAAATGTAAACATAACCTTTCGTAACAATTTTCAACAAATCTATTTGCCGCTACATATATTTGAAATTTTTGTGACATTAATTTAACACCAGTTTCAAAAATTTAAATATTGAATTTGTTATTAAACCTAGTTCAGTTCTCATCAAAATAACCAGGAGTACTATTTCGTTATGTAATGATTTGTCTAAAATACTTAACCTTAACTAAGTCCAATTTCTCGTGGTATATCAATGCTTTTATTTTATTACCTAACAACAACCTTAAAGCGTTTAATTTTTCAAATGTAGGTGGGTCCGCAATGCTGGATAACATCCGGTATTTTATCCATTGTAGCATGCATATTGGTCTTGTTTCTGACCGGTTTCGGATTTTCATCCATCGTCAGAGCAAATTCACCAAGTTCGTGTGGGAGAGTTCACTTCAACGAAATGTTGCTGTTACACTGACACTTGTTGGTGGATATATGGCCCACATATATACAACCAACAAGTGTGAGTTTAACAAAGACATTTCGTTGAAGTGAACTCTCTACACGAACTTGGCGAATTTGTTCTGACGATGGATGAAAATCCGAAACCGGTCAGGAATGTTTACCGGATGTTTAATTTTTCAGTTTAAAGAAGTTGTATTTCGCCTTTACTAAAATCTGTTTAGGTGCCTGCTATAGCAGACGTAGCGTTGTTAGATGATGCAAGATGAAAAAAAGACCACTACTAGAAAACAGAATCCCTAAATATGTATAAGACTTTACCCAATTCAATTTTATTGTTGTTTCTTTTTATAAAGAAATCTAATATTTTCTTTCTCCAGTTGCTCCTTACTAAATATCACAAAATAATTAAATCTGGTTGGTGTGCTTACAGAGCAGCAGGATAACATTCCGAATGGTGACATATCAGAGTATGAAGAACCGGATTCCGACCCGGAAAACGAACATCAAGATAGTGATAACGACTAAGAGTGTGACGGCCACATCCCAACAGTGAGTAGTCATACTTGCAGTTACACACACACACACACACTACACTGCTGTCCATTCAATGCAGTTTATTGATGATGCACCTTGTTTTTGTTGCAGGGGACGTTGGCCGCCATTATTCAGCTCTAGATATTCATCATAATATTAATAAATTTATTTTCTATTATTCTTGTATTGTCAACCAATTTTTAAAATACCGATTTTCTTAATCAATCTAGAACCTTTCGCCCATCAAATTAAAACTCCCATACACTTGAATTCCATATCTTACTGTTATTTCAAGTGATTACATTGTAGTCCAGAAATACTGCCGATTTGCAAGTTTTCCAGTCCACTGTTTCAAATAAAAGTAATATATTGAACTTTCTGACTGTAATACCTTTATAACAAACCATTTTAATATCAACATTATCAAAAATAATTTTTAAATTGAATCACAATTTAATAAGACGTAATCGATTAAAAATATATTTTAATTTAAAAAATTCTTTATGTCTACTAAAAACAAAACAAAAAAAAAGACGATTTAATAGAAATAAATTCAGTCTAAGTAATGTCACAACTCCCAAACTTGGAAATGCATCTTAATTGTTTAAAATAAATTTGTGAAAAAAAAACTGTACCCTAAATTCTTTAGAAATGTTGCATGGAAAAAATTTTTGTTGGTGTACTCGTATTAAAAACAGAGATAATTTAAATAATGTTAAATTCTTTTTCTTATTTTTATGTGCCAACCAATCAATGAACTGTCAATGTTTAATATTATTGATGCAATTATAGCTCTTTAAGGACTTACAACTAACACTAACTTAAAAGGTATTTATATCTCTGGTCGGGCAGCCAAGCTGCGCTGGAGGTGCTCAGTTCATATGTATTTATTTCCAGATTGATTATGGAATGTTCTCCAAGACTGGAAAAGCTTTCTTCTCTGAAGGCTGTGCTTCCTAGTCTGGGTACCAGGTCATGTGGAAATTTTTTAGAATGAGGAGGTGGATAGGTTTGCCAAATTAATAGCCTCTCTCCCTTTCATTCAGTAGGTTGTCGGTAGTCCAAGGTGCTCATTGGGGGTCTAGGCATGGCTTTTAGTGAAGGGGTGCTGTGTCTTTCACGGAGCTCTCTCAGGCATCTGGTTGGATCCCTTACTGGACATTATGGTATAAGGAGGCATCTCTACGTAATGGGGATCATGCCGGATGCATTTTGTATATATAGTCGGCGAGACAGACGAGGAAAACACCCATCCATCTTATGTCAGATTGTCTGGGTTATGACGAGATTATGTTCAGGACGTTTGGTCGGAGCAGGATGTCTGTGGAAGGAGCTTAGGCTATTTCCTCTTAAGGTTAGTGCCCGATTTGTTTGGACTGCGGTGAATCTTAGATGGATTAGACCCGGGTCTGGATATTTGTTCTAGACCCGGTTTGTTGTTGTTACTCTTGGGGCAGCTATATGGGTCCAGGGAGGCTTTGGATAGCGTAGGGTTTTGCCCTCCCCTTCTTTGAATAATAATAAGAAGGACATTATTTTTATAAGTGTCTAATAATTGAACTTTCATTTTATTTAAAATATCATTTATCTTAACCTCCTTACTTGGACCAAACTATCTAGCAAAATGTTATATGGTGAGCAAGGATTCTCCCAGTCATTATAAAAAAAAAAAAAAAAAATTTCTTTGATAGACAAGATGAAAACCCTAAAAAATAAAACTTAATAATCGCCATCTCATGACTCCATTATAAGCATGACGTCACTCAATAAATTTAATGAAGCCATATTATTAGATCTCAAAATAAAGAAAGAGAAGACAAAAGCAATTAACTTATTAATTCGAAGTCTCCGTCTAAAAACATAGTGTATCAACTAAATTATTTGTTCTATATCTTTGATGTAAAATTCTTCTTCAATTAAGAGGAGCAACTGAAGGAAACAACACACACATCCAGACCACAAGCAGAAATATACTTTTCCTACTTAAGGGAACATCAAAACATGCATTTCTAATGTAGTTGTGATGACCACAAAACAAAATGAAGCAGGCTACCACGAAAAATGTCTCTGATTTCTAATGTAATCTCAATTTTAAAACTTCGACAAGTCCACAATACTTGCTCTTACCGGGTGTATGAGATAGTAAAATTATTAACATTGCGTATGGAAAATCTATTTTATTTCAATATTGTACTTATTGGTAAATTCGGCCCCACACCGGGGGGAATTTGCTGGTGAGAGAGTGATCGATTATTGAATGCCGGCTATACAACCTCCACTGCTGGTTATACATCAGTGTATGGAGGTTAAGTAACTAATGTTTAACACTAAGTGACAAAGTTAGCATTAAGAATGAGGATGATATTAGCACATATGGGTATCGTCGTGTCAGATCCTCCGCCACCACCAGGTGAGTTTTAAAATTATATTTTAGTGTACAGATATAGATAGAGTGCAGAAAATAATTATTGCACAAGATTTACTATTTGCTAAATCTTACAGCTGTCACAGGGATCTATTGCGATCTTGTCACATTGTGTGAACTGAGTTAGTATTAGCATATCTCTAGTCACATAAGTACGAATAAAGTATCAAACGTACCACATTCTCTCCCCCCCAGTTCAAGACAATTTTAAAAGTGACTAAGTGGCCTGTAAACCTGGATATTTTCACTACTAAATACAAACCTCATAGATTGTGTAAAATCAGTTCAGTAAAACTTGCATCTTCTACTATATTGACCAAAAACTTTGTGACATGCGTGGTGGAGCTTAAATGGAAAATATACCACCAAGTTTCAGGCTTGCTACGTGTTAATAATTTGGTTCAAAAAATACACATCCACAACCAACCCAAAATGGCTTTCTTTCTCTTTAAAAAAACTGAATTTCACAAAATTTGACACGATCTCAATATTTGCTGTTACAGCAATTAGCGGAAGTAGAGTATTGATAGTATTAGTGACAGTGTGATGTCCAAACGCTTCACCACTTAACGCTGCACTGATAGACAATTCTTATAGCGGCAGGCCGCTTGTAAGATCATCAATGTTAGCCTGAATTGGGAAAAGGGTCTAAGTCCAAATAATGGATCTGGCTGTGTGCTTACAGATGAGCGAATTAACATACCCAATGGGGACGTGACAGAGCAGGAGGAAGATACCACGGACACAGATTCGGAATCAGAGGAAAGTGATGGAGAGGATAGTGTAGGAGAATAAGTGAGTGACGGCAATATTACAGTTGGCCAGGCAGTGAGTAGTTCATACTTGCAGTTACACACATGCACTACACTGCTGTCTATTCATTGCAGTTTATTAATGCACCATGTTTGTTGCAGGTAACGTTGGCCGCATCTTTTTTCCATAAATTTAAATTTTATTATTTCTGCTTGCTCACCAAATAAACAAATGTTTTTAAATACAAGCATTTTTTGAATCTAGAAACTTTCGTCCATCAAATAAAACTCCCATACACTTGAACTCCATATCTTACTGTTATTTCAAGTGATTACATTGTACATTGGGCATATCACAATAGATCGTAAGGTCGCAATGCATTGTGGGCCCCTCGAAAAAATGTATTATTTTTGTAACATATAATTTTTTTTTTAATTACTGGCAGTTTTCCCGTTTTGTTTTGAGACATTTTGATATATATCAGAGACATTTTCCGTGATAGCCTGCTTCATTTTCTGGTCATCGACCGGTTTCGGGCGTTCGCCCATCACCACGATGTTTTTGTTAAACAGTGTAATAACATAGACTTCACACAGCAAATACAGTTGATACACTCGATCTATTTTCTACACTGTTTCAACAAAAACATCCTGATGATGGGCGAACGCCCGAAACCGGACGATGACCACAAAATGAAGCAGGCTATTACGGAAAATGTCTCTGATGCTTTCCAACTCTGCGGAACCAACCACCACAACAGATCTGTAAAGTTTGCCTCCTTCCTCTGTAAGCCTTAAAAAAAAAAGACAAAAAAACAGAGTATTAAATAAATTATGTTATCGTATTGTTTTGACAAAAACTTCCTCTTGATATTGTGGGCGAAACGCCCCGCCCCTCAGGAAACCGGGTTCGATGGCCACAAAAAAGAAGCAGACTATCAAATGAACACTGAGGGTTTTGATCAAGCCGTGTTGGAGTTTGAAATAGATAGGAGAATGTAGGAGAAGGCTAAATGCCGGAGAGGCAAAGTGCAGCTCTATTGGGTACCCGGACATGCGGGAATAGAGGGCAATGAGAGGGCGGATCGGCTGGTTCGGGAGGGATCCTCCTTACCTTTTTGCGGTCCCAAGCAGCCAGCCCTTGTCGTCACTAAGAGGTTTTGTGATAGCCAGATCAGATTTTGGGAGACGAGGGTATTGGATAAATGCTGGGAGGACACGCAGG
>JAAEAF010003876.1:0-28413 GCA_011037195.1 Triatoma infestans
GTCTGGGTGTTCCGGGCTCCCGGGAAGAATGTGAAACTGGTCGGGATTGTCCTTCCCTTCAGTTTGACTGGCAGTTGCGTCTGTGCAACCTGCTGCGTTGTTTCTTCTCCGTCTGCTAGCGTCACTGTAGCAGTTGTTAGGGTGAGGGGATGTCCTCGTTCTTCTAGCAGGGTCTGCAGCTGGTGGCTGCCTATACTGGTCTTGGCTCCTGTGTCTACAAAGCCAGTGCCCTCTAGGTTCCACACGGCAATGCTGAGTGCTGGCCTCTGCCGGGTGCGGATCTGTATGTGGGCAGCACAGAAAGAGCCTGTTCTTTCTTGCTGCGTCTTCGTTTGGTTGCAGTCCGGGCAGTTCCTCCTGTATACTCCCGGTCTGTTGCAACCAAAACAACTGTAGGCCGCCTGTGCTGTAGGCTGCTGCTTGTGCGGGTGGGCTGCCTTTGCCTTCCTGCAGTCCTTCTGATAGTGGCCTCTGATGCCACAGTAGTCACACCTGGTAGTGCCACCTGTCCTCTCGTTTGGCTTCTTTGCTGCGGGTGCTGGGTCCTCATACTGCTCGATACGTCTGGCCTCTTGCACGAGTGCCCAGAAGGTATCGACAGTTTCCCTCCTGATGCGGGTCCTTAACCTGGGATGGAGTACCGCATAGGTCATGTCCAGCTGAACATGGATGTCCAGAGCCAGGGTGATTTGAGCAAGTATTGCTCGCTTGCTGCAGACAAACTGGTCCGTGCTGGTCTTGTTGTCCTGCGGCGTGTTGAAAAACTCTCGGTACAGCTGATCGTTGGACTTCCTAGGTCCAAAAGTTCGCCTCAGCTGCTGTATGGCGTCAGGCCATGTTGTGGTGGTTTCCTTCTCTCCGAGCCACAAAGTTCCTGCAACGTCTGTGAGTAGCATGGGCAGTGCGGCTAATGCGTGGTTGTCACTCACTCGGGCTGCTTCCTTGTACGTCTCTGCTGCGGAGATGAAGACATCCAGGTCCTCTCCTGGTTTTCCTCCGTAGCGTGCGGTACACCCAATCATTAGGCCAGGCTGCTGGGTCTGCCTGTCTTGATTGATGCCTCGTATCAGCTGCTGCAACATCTCTGGGGTGAGCTGCATGCTTATGTCTCCTAATTCGGGGCTGGGCTGTCGCTCCGTCGATGGTCGTTCTAGAGCTCGTGCTGCACGTTTGGGCGCCATTTCTTTTTATAACACACTCCCAGAATAAATATCCCGGGGGTGTGGGGAACTAGGATTCGTGATTCTGCAAATAAAATACACCCAGTAAATGTCAAAGCACACTTAGTAAAATGTTACATATATTCTGAAAAGCATATACAGTAAATGGTTGCTATGACCAATCTGTTCGCTCAGGGAGTGACACAGATTGTCAATCGTCGCTCGTCGAGTAGAGTGGCCTGGCCCTCTTGCCGAGCGCACACTACTTATCGGTGATCGTTGTACGAACAAACGGCCTGGCTCTCCTGCCTAGCGCAGATGTCTTGAAACGGTGATCGCTGGATGAGTAAACGGCCTGGCTCTCTTGCCTAGCGCAGATGCTCTGAGAAGTTAGTTAAGGGCCTGCCTAGCTAGCGCCAAAACTATTAGAAGAGTTTCTAATCGCTGAGTACTTCTCTCTGATTATTCTGGTCGTGGATGGCCCCTTATATACGATTCTGAGGTGGTAGGGATGGTGGCCAGTAGGCGGGTCTAGCCGGTGAAAGTTCTCCCCTCTGTAGTGGAGTAGGAGAATCCTAGTGTAGTGGGGGTGTGCCTCCCTAGTGAAAGGTCCACTTGGTGCAAACCTGGTGGCCGGGCGGAGAACTGTTGTTACATTACTAGGTATTAAATTTGATCTTTCGTCTGTTATATGTTGAATGATATTTAAAAAAAAAAAAAAAAAATCAGCTTTCGAATTAATAATTTTTTTTGGAGGTAATTTTGTCATACGTTTTTATATCTGTAATATTTTCTTTAGTGTATTTTATTGGGAAAAAATTAGTGCAATGAATATGATAATGGAACGAATACAAATTACAATTATTTGATAACTTTCCTTGGCCTCATAATTGATAAGATAGGATTTGAGATACTTACTTTTTTGTCAGTAGTAATTACTTACTTTTTTTAACTCTTTGAGACTCCATAGTTGAAGCTAGATGTACACTACCTCTGAACCTAAATTCTATTTTAAATAACCACAAGACATACATAGAACTCTATAACTTCATAAAGAAACATGTTATACGTAGATCTTTTGGTGTTCGTTACGACCGCTGTATTCAATGTTGTAAATTGACACACTAAAGAACTCTTTTTAATTTTCTACCGACGTTTCGGCAAATTTATTGCCTTCTTCAGGGTCTGTACAAAGGTTTTATTACAAATCAGAAAAAAAGAAACAACATAAAATATTAACTTAAAATAAATATTTTCAAAATAATTTTTTTTTTTAAACTAAACTATATAAATAAACTAAATAAAAATTATGATATATATAGCACATTTAAATTTATTTTAAACTATTGTTGTAGAACAGATCAATATTAAACTAAATCACAACTATTGAAACTTTGTGTGACATACCATCACCAGGTATTACGAACATTGGATAGGCCAAGGTTTATAAAGGCTAGGAGAGCGGATAGGAAAACTGTCTTAATCTATATGTTGTTTTGGAAATTCCAGAAGATTGTTATAACTGAGGGATAGGCTTTTGGTGTCTTTTCTAAAATTGATAGATAATTTATCTTTTTTAATATGAATCATTTCCAATATGTTTCTTTTTTTATTCAACATCAACAATAATAATTAAAAAAAATTCCCCTTACTACGAAAGAAATGTTTTTGGCGAACAACTGGTGTGTTTGTGTGTATATATATGTGCGTGATCAAAATATTTCGAAATTGAAAAAATCGCTGGAAGTTCGAACTTCATAATCCATAATGGAAGTGCGACTTTATTGAGTGATATTTTTTCTTCACTTTTTTGCGATTTTCTCGAAAATGGCTCTAATGATTTTTCTTTAACATTGTTTATTATCTAACTTAAAGCTGCCTATTACTTTTTATTTGAATTTTTTCCCCAAGAAAGTTGGTTTTTAGGGAGTTTCTGGAGGAGGAGCAACGTAAAACGTTCCACTAAAGTGTCTCAGTAAAATACACGTTTAGTTCTACCACTTATGAAATATTGAATTAAAGTAAAGTAATGCCTATTTTTTAAGGCGGGCTTAACGTCCAACTACCAAATTAGGTGTCATGGACGGGGGCGGAAGCACCTACTTTACTATTAACATTTTTAAACAAATATAAAATTTAGCAGTTATACGCTGGACTCGAACTGGGGTCCTCCCTCTTACAAGTCCATGCTCATAACCACTACACCAACATCCGCTCATTACTGAATTATATTAAATGCATTGCTAGAATTCTAAATTTGATAAAAATCGATTTACCAGAAGTTTGAAGACTTATAGACTAGGTTTCTGGTTTTTTTTTTTTTTTTTAAATTTTCTCTAAAATCGTCCAAACGATTTTCTTTAAAATGGTATTCAGATCGTCAGGCTTTAAAATTACAATGAGATGTGTTTGTACGGCAATGGCCAAAACTTTCCAACTAACACGAATACTGAACCTCCCATTGGCCACTTGCTCACCTTCATTAGTACTATTTCCAATAGAATCAATAACATCCTTAAAAACTTTATCCCCAACCTCCGTACAGGCTTCTCTCCCACCAACAAACTAAATAAAATCTTCTCAAAAATTAAAGACCCTATTAAAAAATCTAAATAAACACATACGGTATACAAACTTCAATATATTACACCTAACTGCAACGCTTGCTACATAGGTGAATCCAAACAGTTTTTACAAAAAAAGCCTCAGAAAACGTGAACTAGACATTATTAACAAAATAATTGACAGCACTACTCTCTCCAAACATGTGTCTGACTTTCAATCATACCATCAGATTTCAATAACCCTTCCATTTTAACCCTTACCTCAACCATTCAAAACGTCTTCTAACTGAATCCTTACAAATTCACCTTCATCCGAATTCTATTAATTTAAAAAAAAAGACAAAGAAATCATAACTTCAACTTACAATATTTTTCTAACCCTAAAAAAAGATACATGAGAATGATTTAGATCTCCACCAGTTGTATTAGATTTTGCCATGGCATACGACACTGTTTCCCGCGCAGGGCTTTTAGCTGCTTGAAAGAATTGGGTGTCCCATTTAAAATTATAAGACTGGTAAGAATGACCCTAAGACACACGGTTGCTAAGGTGATATTGCAGAGGGAGGTATCGAGCGCTTTCCCTATAAGTCAGGACCTAAGGCAGGGTGACCCTGTTTCGCCAGTACTCTTCAATTTAGTGCTTGAGATGGCCGTACGAAGCATTTCGACGAGTGCGAATGGATCTATTTACAACAGGACGGTTCAATATCTAGCCTATGCAGACGACCTGGCCCTCATCGCGAGGTCTGCTGCAGCATTAAAAGAAGCGTACGTTGAATTGGACAGTGGTGCAGCTTTGTATGGACTAAAAGTCAACGGCCCCAGACGAAGTACATGGTAACCACAAGGAGGTCTAGAAGGTTTGGCAACCTGCAGGCTTCGCAACATTGTTTTGAGGGCGTGAGGAGTTTTCAATATTTAGGAGCAACTCTAACGTCCAAAAATGAAATTAAGGAAGATATTAGCAGCAGCATTGCAGCAGCTAACAGGTGCCTGTGGGCGCTGAGCGCGACTCTCCGCAAAAGAAATGTGTCAAGAAAGGTCAAGATACTTATTTATAGGACCGTTATCAAACCTGTGCTCCTATATGGCTCCGAGTGGACGCTTACTACAGCTGTCGAACGTGCACTACGCTGCTGGGAAAGAAAAGTGCTACGAATTATTTATGGCCCAGTAGTGGAAAATGGCACATACAGGAGCAGAAAGAATGCAGAGCTGATGGCGTTATACCAGGAGGCAGATTTGGTCCAAAGTATAAAGATTGGGAGATTGCGTTGGCTAGGGCATTTGCACCGGATGGAGGAGTGGAGAGCTCCTATGAAGGCCACCCTGCTGATGATAGGCTAAGAGGGAGGCCAAGACTGAGATGGCTAGAGAAAGTGGAAGAAGATCTGGCTAGGTTACAGATCAGGCAAAGGCAGAGGAGAGCTACGGACAGATCCGACTGGGAAGGTGTGTTGATGGAGGCCAAGGGGTCCTACAGGGGCTGTAGCGCCAAGGAGTGAGTGAAAAAAAGATACTCCATCAGTAATTTGTTCTTCTAAATTTGAAATTGCCGCGCTTCACTACAAACATTTTTCCTTATCCCTCCTACTTATTTAACAGGTTGTTAAATTTAAAGAAAAAGTCCTCTCACTTGATTTCAGTCTCAGCGTTCTCAGCGTTCACTCCTCTCCTACCCTAAAGGTATCTTTATCTGTCTTATTTTATCTTATTGTTAATATCATTTCATTTAATTTACTGTCACTTCTGCTTTATAATTTCTTTTGGTAATATTTCTTAATCTAAATTTTTCTTTTTTCTTTTTGTTATAAATCTATGTACTTTTTATAATTACTGTACTGTACAATAATGTATTTTCTCCAATAAATTTTTACAGAGCTCCTGAAGAAGGGCACCAATGGTACCCCAAACGTATTAAATATGGCCATTGCCGTTCAAACATCTCATTGTGATTTTCTTTCAACTTTGCAGTGCTAATTGTATAGAAATATAATCTTTGCACTATTTTTTCGAAACATTTTACTGGAACAAAATAGATATTAGAGGTTTTTCTAGGAAATCTGAGATTTATAATTTCAAAAATGTTATTTGGGTTTCTTTACAGTTTCATGGACTACACATTAATAATTTAAAGTACTACCAGCCTTAGGCGCAGGTACATGAATCTCCGCCATGTTTACGTTAAGGTAATATTGCAAGTTTAAAATAGATTTGTCAATTTTTTTAATTGTATTAAAGCGTTAAGAGAGAGTCGTGTAAAAGGCCTCATATCAATTTTTCTATCAGTTTTAACAGGGTTAATAGAATATATCTTCATTACCAAATAGTATTGAATATTTTGTTTTTCTTTGAGAAAAAAAATCTATCCAAAATTTTTTCATCTTCATTAATTAATTTTATATATTGGAATAGAATTTCAAAAAAAAAAAAAAAATGAAAAAATATTAATTAAAAACAAACTTTATCCACAACAGCAGTACTTTGAGATAATCTGAGACAGAATTAAAAATAAAAAAGAAGAAAAATCTGATGTGAAACACTCACACAACTTTTCTTTTACTACCAGTTCTCAAAATTATAATTGACAATGTTTGGGTGCAGAACTGTTTTTAGTTTTTAAGGTAGTTACACCCGTGTATAAAAGCTTGATTGTAATAGTAAAGAACTTCTTGTTGGATTAGAAGTTGTATTTTGCATACCTCTCAACAATATAATATAGAATAGAAATAATTTTATTTGCTTAAGATTAAATCTTGTACAAATTAGTAAGCATACAAAAAATAGTACAAACGGTACGGATGAGTCCATACATTGTGGCAGCAAGGAGTATATAAACGTAAATTGTATTCCTTAATAGTAGGCAGTATATAATATAGAAAAACACATATAAACCAACAAACAAAATACATATATATCAAATAGCAACTGCTTAATCTGAGAAAATCAATAATCTGTTTGAACACAGTAACTTAAACTTAAACCGCACTTTTGAGATACACAACCACTTAAAATAACCATAACTGGGAGAATCCACACATCGTTCAAGGCTGTACAGTTATTTTATTATAAACCTTCAGCGAGGTGACAAGGAAAGTAAAAACGTTGTTCAGTTTCTGGGTGCAGTCAAAGTGCAGGATACTTTGTGTGTTTAAGGAGTGGCAGGTATTAGTGATGTAGCTCTGGAGGTATTTTATTCTGTATTCATGAAGAACTGGGCACTGCAGTAGTAAATGGTAGAGCGCAATGGATATTACCTGACCACAAATGACACAAGGCTCATTCATTTTTAACTTGAAAGCAGTATTATTTGCATATAGATTTAATTCTTCGAGGTTAGAGACTCTTAGTTGGATTGTTAATCTCAGGTTCTGGATCTGGACCCGGAATGTGAGGTATAGCTCAGGGTGACCATAGTTGAAATTGGTAATGCATCTATAAATTGGGTTTCTGCTGGAATTCAGAACTCTATCAATGTCAATGGAAATAAGGTGATTTCGCATTTTTTCCAACATAACTTCCTTAAGTCCAATTAATCCGTTGGTGAGGATTTGTGAAAAGTCTTTGTCACAGCCAATAGGTGCAACAACTGTCCTGATCTGTGTGACCCAATTATAATCTGACGACCGATTTTTGGAGTCCCTGTCTAGTGAAATCAGTCGTGCAAGACACAACCGTGGCAGCCTTTCCTCAGATAAACGTGACAATTTCGTCCAGAAGTTTATTACTTTTTTTAGGATTATCAATTTTAAGGGGAACCGACCAGTCCCCAGACGAACAACATGATTTGGAGGGCTCCTGGGCCAGAAGAGAAGAGATTTGAAGAATTTTAACTGAACCGCCTCTATTGCATCTAAATACCTGAGAGCCCATACCTCAGAGGCATATAACAGAGTTGAAGACTCCAGGGCGTCGAGTAATGCAGTTTTAGTTTTCCAGTCATCACTTTTGCCTTTTCTAAAAATCTCTTTCACTTTGGCACTTGCTATGGAAGATTTTTGTATGAAATGATCCGTTGCCTTTTGGTATTTCCCTGTAGACGAAAGTGGTAAGCCGAGATACGTGTAAGTTTTGGTGTACTCCAAACGCACATTATGCCAATACAGAGGTTTCAACTGCTTCGTTCTTGGAGATTTGTGAAAGACCATGATTTTAGACTTGTCGGGGTTTAGGGTTAACGCGTTGTTCCCACAATATTGCTCAAGGATTTTTAGTATTTTTTGTGCCTCTTGCCAGGAGTTACTCAGAAGAACAATGTCGTCTGCCAGCAGGAGCATTGCTACTTCCTTCTTCTCATTAATGCTGACACCGGTTGCACCATTATCCTGAAAGTATTTCACAATGTCAGAGATAAACAGAATGAAGAGTGCTGGGCTGAGGATTTCACCTTGCAATAATCCTGTGGTAATATCAATCTCATCCGATAAGTTGTTCCCTACTGAGATATGCATAACTGCATCGTCATATAGCGCCTTCATTATCCTGAGAAGTTTTCCTCCGACACCTATTGAATACATTTTTTCCCATAAGAAGTTATGGTTTACGGAGTCAAATGCCTTCTTCAGGTCGACGAATGTTGCATAGATGTAAAACAATTTTATATATTTTCATATAAAAAACGTGTTATCTTTGGCGAGCATGCGCAATAATTACAAATTGAAAATTAATACAAAAACATTAGATTTAGGAACAATTAAACTACATTGACGACTTAACATGCCGCCCGCCTTGAAATGTAAATTTCAAAATTTAAAGCGTTTAAATACAAAAATTTGTTGTAAAAAAGTAACCTTTCGTAAAGTTAGATGTGTGAGTACTTTGGGTTCATTGAATTTCACAGCGTTTTTAATATTTTTGTTACCTTAAGACATTAAAAGCGCTGTTGTTCTTAAGAACTGACAATGTTCTGCCAAAAAGTCTTGAAATTCCTTGAGCGTTGGAGACTCTTTACTACATGTGGATTTTTCTTTTTTACTGTCCTGATCCAATTTAGATGTAAGTACGAGTATATGTAGTAACAAGCCGTCCCAGTGTTGAGTGGGTTGGCCTAGAGAAGTGTTTACTGAAACTATCTACAAATTTTCAGTAGGTATTAAAGCCTCTATTCCTACAAATTTAATACATTTTGTTAAAATTGATAATATTGATTTAATATCTGTAAATGTTTTTTCAGTTAAATTTTTCATTTTTCCTGTTTATATAAATTGTAATTTTTGGGAAAATCACTTTTCTAAAATAAGTAACTTCTTTGCTGAGCATAACTCTTGCAATTTTATTTTAGTAGGCAATTGTAATGTGAGGTTGGCAGCATCGCAGACTATATCTGAGGACATGTTTATAGATAATGTTAAATGCCGACTCCATAGAAATTCTAAAGATCGGGTTCTCGATAGAAGAGGAAAGAGTTTTCTGGAACTTTGTGATGATAACAACCTTATAATTTTAAATGGTCGTTTTCCGGGGGATGTTGACGGGGAATTTACTTATGTAAGTAAAATGGGAGCTTCGGTCATTGACATTTGCGCGGTGTCTGCTTCATGTATTTCACAGATAGATGATTTTAAAGTGTTACCTGAAAATTTTTCGGATCATCAGCCTTTAAATATTGTAATTAATTTTGAACCCTCCACTGATACGACTATGTTGCCTTTGATGCCTCAACTGCCTTGGTCCAAACACATGGCTAATAATTATAAAACTAAATTGGAACTGTTTTTTTAACAGCACTGTTTTCTTCCCCGCTGAGTTGTAATTAAATCTTGCTGTCCTACATCTAATTATGCACCTTCGTTTATTAGAGCTATCAAAAATAAACCGTGGTTTGATGGCATTTGCGTCCGCGCCAGAAGAAGGTCGTTTAAGTTGTTGAATCTCTTTCGTTCTAGCAAATTAGTGTGTGATTCAGATTTTAAGATTGGCAATTCATATATAGATTTTATGTGAGCATTTATTATTAGTTTTTTGGAGTGGGGATATAGCTTTCAACAAGTGAACATCGTCTCTGTAAAATTTTGATTTTTTTCATTGGTTGTACTGGTGATATTGTTGTGAAAATTTGTTGAGAAGTAGTTTGTGTTGATGTGAAGTTAACTATTCAGTTTCAACGTGATTGCTCGAACAGATTTCCTAATATTAATAAAAATCAGAGAAAGTAAGAAGTGCATAAATGGTAAATATTACATTTACTTATCTGAGTTGAATAAAGATTAGTGTGGTGGGAGTACTAGTACAAGTGTCTGTACAAACTTCAAGTAAATAATAGAGAATATATATAAACATTAATGAATACAGTATAGTGGTTTATAATTTAAAGTTACCTGCTACGAGGTAATTTAACCAATACATTTTACTTATTTAATAATTCTAAGTTTCTTTATTGGAAAGGAAATTTTTTTTTCTATTAACATGGCGTTGGTGCCTGAAATAAAGAATATGTTGAGGCAACTAAGAGCTGAATTAAATGAAGATATGGATGAAAAGAGGAAGTTAATTGTGGCTGAATTAAAAGAGAGTATAAGCATCATTGAAAATAAAGTTGAGTCTTTGAATATGCGTGTCGGGCTGAATGAGAGGGGAATCCGTAAAAGAAATATCATATTATTTGGTCTTACTGAAGAGTTTAATGACTATTGGGTGTTAGAAAAGTATGTTTGCGATCTAATAAATGAAAAATTAGGTGTAAAACTGGCCTTGGACGACATAGACTTCGTCAGAAGATTAGGTAGAGATAAAAAAACCACGTCCCATTTTGTTGGGATTGAGAACATTTCGCTCCAAGCTACTTATTCTCCAAAATGTAAAACAATTAAAAGGAACTCAGTTGTACATTGATCAAGATTTTCCTTATGATGTTCGTCAAAAGCGAAGGCTCCTTAAGTCGGAAATGTTTGAAGCTCGTAGAAATGGTAAATATGCTGTTCTTAAGTATGATCGTCTGATAATTAGAGATAAACAATATATTACTAAGGACGGTCAAACAGGAAGTAAAAAACGTACTAAGTCTACATCTCCAATAATAAATGCCTCCACGCTCAATTTAAAGAAAAATAAATTTGATAAAGATACTTTAAAAATAAATAAAAATTTGGAACGTTTCTCATTTAGCGGTCGTTCACCGTTGGAAAATAAGGCGGACGGAAAATTTAATGAAGCAGGCAATAAAGAGGAAGTAGTTGCATCCCCCTAGCAATTAAATAATTCTTTGAATATTCTGGCTTATAACGTGGCGGCAGGTCTTAAAGGCAAAAGTAATGCAACTGGATTTTACGATTATGTTAAGAGTTTTGATATCTTCTTTCTATCCGAAACTTTTATTGGTGAAGAAGAAATTAGTTCTTTTAAAAACAAATTTAAGGGATTTCTAACAACGTGGCTACCGGCTAAGAGACATTCAGCGAGCGGAAGGGCTCCGGAGGGTCATGTTTATGGTTTTAAAATTAGTTTATCAAAGTACGTTAAATTTTCAAAACTTTCTGATTTTACTATGTTAACTATACATGTCGATACAATTATTCATGTTGTTCCGATTTATATAAATTTCAATAACTGGTTGAATGATTTTAATCGTCTATATAACTTAATTTTGGAAAACAACAGTATGAGGTTTATTTTAATCGGGGATTTTAATGGTAGAATTGGGGATAATCAAAAAATTTCAAAAAATTGTAATGTTAAATATGACGTGATAAAGAATCTTAGCAGAAAATCAAAAGATTGTATTGTCAATGGTAACGGATTGAAATTACTGGATTTGTGTAACGATTTTAATTTGTTTATTTTAAATGGGAGAACTAGAAGTGATCTCAGAGGTGAGTGGACGTTTGTAAATGCAAATGGTAGTTCTGTAATTGACTATGCCATGGTGGATGCAGAATTATTATCCTTAGTTACAGATTTTAAGGTAGATTGCCAAACATACTCAGATCATTTGCCCATTGCCACCTCCTTACTTTTGCGTAATAATAAAGATAATAATAAAGAAAATAATCATGTCCTCCCTCTATGCCCTAAATTGAAAAAATAAATTATTCTAAATTTTGTTTTCATCAGAGGTTTTGAATTATTAGTTTCTTTTATGTATAACTTGTATTTTTTTCTAATTTAGTATTATTTCTTTTGAGTTGTATTTGTAAAGTGTATTTTCAGTTATTTACTTCTAGTTGATATACTATGATTTATGTTCTATTCATTATTAACATGTATTTTCTGTTTGCTTTTTCCCTCACTCCTGTAACGGTTGTACAACCATCAGTATGTCTTTATGTATTGTTTGTAATTAAGAATTTTTTTTTTTGTTTCGGAAGATTTATATATTTGTAAATAAAGACTTTATTATTATTATTATTATTATTAGTTTTTTGTTGTCGTATCTTTCCTTTAAAAGATCCCAAGCAATTGGGTAATTGTCACGTAATTTCAAGTGAACTTAGGATTTAAGAGGCTTCTACCTTTAAACAGGATTTTAAGTAATGAAATTTTTGTACTACTGACATTGTTTTGTTATTATGAATTAAACTGCGAAAGGTTTCATAGAAGTCAGCCCATTGACTGTAAGACCCATAGAAACTGGGCAGTTCAATCGTAGGAAGGATTAACGTTTTCTTGTTCGGATTGTGCTAAATTTATATTAGATTGATTTGAATGCGATGAACATGTGATTATAATTTGTCTAGCATTTGCCACACTAGCACAGCCCTGTAGTAAATATCTTCGAATACGTCACGTTCTGTTATTTGAATGTCGGAATTGTCCTATATCTCAATTTAATTTTGTATATCCTCAAATGAGTCAAAAACATTGTCTAATTTTGCCAGTCTGACTTGAAATTGTTCTAAAACGTTTTTAGAATCGAAATTTTTAAGAAATATATTAAACCATGTTAACTGGGCCTTTAATAGACCGCGTTTTGCTATTAATTCTTCCAAATCTGCCATTTTAATGATAAGTGAACAAATGAAACTGCGCTATATCAAACAGAATAAAATGGAAAAAGGAAAAGATTGAATGTGAGACGTATTGCAAATGTTCCCTTATAGCTTCAAAGTAGTATTCTTGCTCCAATCCGGCCCGGAGGGTCATATATTAGGATGCGGACTTGTGTTTAGTTTTTCAGGTAGTTACACCCGTGTATAAAAGCGTAATTGGAATAATAAAGATACTTCGCGTTGGATTAGAAGATGTATATGCAAAATACATCATTGAACAATATAATAAATTTTCTTATAAAAAATATGTGTTCTCTTTAACGAGCATGCGCGATAATTACAAATTGAAAATTAATACAAAAACATTAGATTTAGGAACAATTAAACTACATTGACGACTCAACAGACAAATTTTATATTTAGTGTATCAAATTTAATGAAATTCGTTTGAAAACTGAAAAAAAACTGTCCAGTAAAAGCGCACTTCCGGTTTACTATTTTTCTTGGAACTCGGAATTTTGGCCATCTATTTATTTCTAATTAATTTTATTTGGATGATAGTATTTGTATAATCAACAAACTATGATAGCACTTTAGAGAAAAACATCCCCACCCCTAAATGAATTTTCCCAGAGAAATGTTTTAAATAAAAAATTGTACATCTTTGTACCTGTAGTTTATATAAGACGTTTCAAGAAAATCGCTTGTGTTAATCCACTGTTCATTTTTAAGGAAATCGCGGGAAAAAGTAAAAAAAAAAAAGGAAAAAAAAAAACATTTACTAAATTGGTAAAGTAAACGCACTTTTTCTTTTTTTTAAGGTCTTCCGGTTTTTTGGTCAAACTCTGAATTTCGAACACACATTTAATTCTAATTAATATTTTATAGATGATAGAATTGTATAGTAAACTGAAATAGCACTTTAGAGAAAAACCTAACCCCAACCCTCCTCCAAAACTGCCCTAAATGAATTTTTCCGGAGAAATGTATCAAATAAAAGTTGTAACTCTTTATATGTGTAATTGATATACCAAGTTTAAAGAAAAATCGTAGGAACAATTTTTGAGAAAAACGCAAAAAAGTAAAAAAAAAAAAAAAAAAAAACCGTCTAGTAAAGTGGTACTTCCGGTTGAACAATTTTGTCAGATTACGTACTGTCAGATGCTATGGTGATACCTAAACGGAATAACAAGTTTAAACATTATTCGGTTATTGGTTTTTGAGCTATGCTGTTCACACACACACAGACTATTTTCTAAAAAACACTTTTTTTTTTACTCAGGAGACCTCAAAACGGATATTTCCGGTGAAAATTCGATATCGAAAATTTGACGAGATATACTTCCTCTTACTAGGAGTAAGAAAAATTAAAAAAACTCGAGGTACTAGGTATGTATTATTTTTTCTATGTAATTGACAGTTTCATTCATGACAGGTGTACGAAAGTAAGTCATCAACAGACAATTTACGATTTGTGATCTCTTAATACAAAAAGAAAATCATATACAATTTTTTTTAATGCAATTTTTGCAATAATAAATTAACAAGGGATTAGCTGAGTGATAGCGTGCTGGACTAACAACATAGAGTCCCCTATTCGAGTCCACCAGTGCTGCCCTTACATTTTTCTCTTCCTAAGAGCGTCTATATCTCACTATCTGGTGTTGGACAGTAAACCATACATTCTACTGAACTGGCGCTTTAGTGGAAAGCATAACGCTTTCCTCAAAAAAATCAATTTTCTCTGTAAAATGTTTCATATAAAAGTTATAGATATTTATGTATGTAGATAATTTGCGAAGTTTAAGAAAATCGTTAAAGCTTTTTCAAGAAAATTGGAAAAAGTGAAAAACTCTGTTCTATAAGTTGCACTTCCGGTTACTGGAGTTAACCCTCAACATTCGTGTCTGACTATCTAAACGGAATACCAAGATTCAGCTTCCTGTGATTTTCCTTGATTGGCATATTCTGTTAAAAACATACACGCACAAACAGACCATTCGCTAAAGACAATTTTTTTTTTCGTACTCAAGGGACTTCAAGTCATATATTTCCGGTGAAAACTCAATTTTGAAAATCTGACTTTCTCGAAAGTAAGAGTAAGTAAAAACATAAAAAAGGTGCAAAAAAAAAACTAGTAATGTATTTTAATTCCAAGTCAAATACTTCCTCTCTCTATAACCTGCCTTCAATAATTCCTCTCTTCTTCAATAATTTATTTGCAATTGTACAATAGATACAATAAGCAAATTTGATGAATGCTTGCTTACATGACATGAGAAGAAAATACCCAGTGGTATTACTTCATGGCGTTGAAGTTAATTTAAAATGTCACGGGGCTACTGGACGCTTCAGGCGTCGAGATGGATTATCAGGTAAGGTTTGACTAGCAAGTTGTTGAACCAAAGGATTATGATGATGGGGCAGGGTGTTACGGAATCTTTGATAACGGGATTTAATTAGATCGGACACAAATGGAATGGATAGGTCATTATGTAAGGTTTTATTGGAGACATAATAAGGAGCATTGGTAATTTTTCGTAGGATTTTGGACTGTAAGGATTGGACACGGTAAACATTGGAATGCTTAATGGAGCCCCATACCTCTAGTCCGTAAGTCCATATTGGTCGTAGTAAAGTTTTGTTAGTGTAAGCTTATTTTTTAAAGTAAGTTTGGATCGTTTGTCTAAGAGTCTTGAAAGGATAAGAAATCGTGTATTAGTTTCAATCCTTTTCAGTCTGGTATTTTCCTTTTAGTCCGGTTCCAGGTTAGTCTTTTGTCAATATATAACCAAGATAGCGTACTCTATCAGCAGTAGGTAGGAAGCTGTTCTTTAATTTAACACCAGGACAGAGGGACTGACGAAGTGTAAACGTGGTGTGAATACATTTACTTTTATTCTTCCCATTAACTTTTTTCTTCCATTTTTTGGCACTATTCTTCTAATAAGGAAAGATGATCTTGAAGAAGACTGGAGGCAATAGTAGGTTCGGTATGGGAGGAACGAATGGTAGTATCATCAGCAGAGACTGATGTTGCTGTATTAGGATGTAGGGAAAGTTCAGCAGTGCATATTGTGTATAAAATTGGACTTAGGATACTACCTTGCTGTACTCCAGCTGGTATAATAACCTCAAATCCACTGTATCTGGGTTTCTGTTTTGATTTTTATGCGTATTGCCGCTGGATATCGGACCAGTTAGGGTTGAATAATATTTCTTTTGTCCCTTGTATAACGTGAAATATAACTTCTATCACTACTTTTGTCCCTTGTATAACGTGAAATATAATTTCTATCACTACTTTTGATTAAATAATTCCACACGTGATTAAAGAGACTTCAATCATAATTAGAGTAAAGGTGTTTGTATCAGCTCGGTCAGCCAGGCTGCGCTCAAGACGCTGAGTTCCTGTGCCTTCACTTCCAGGTTGGCGTTAGAATGTTCTAAATTCTATTTTAGGATAATTATATCAGGAAGAGCTTTCTTCTCTGAAAGATGTGCTTCTAGTCTTTGTGCCAGGTCACTTGTGAATTCTTGGGAATGAGGAGGTGGATAGGTTTGCCAAATTAAGCGCCTTTCTTCCTTTCATTGGTCCCGAGCCTGCTGTTGGCGTGTCATCTGGCACATGTCTGTCAAGCTTCCCGATATAGACACCTTAACAGCCTTCATCCTTACGGATGAGCTCAGTTGGTTTTCGGCAGTCCAAGGTGCTCATGGAGGGGTGTCCGGACAAGGTCATTAGTGAGACGTTGCTGTGTTTTTCACGGAGCGCTCTTGGGCATCTCGTTGGATCTCTTTTGCCCAACGGCAATAGGGCTCATGCCGGATCCATTTTGTAGAGTCTATGAGACAGAGGAGGAAACACCCATCCATCTTATGACTGATTGCCTGGGTTGTGAGGAAATTAGGTTCAGTACCTTTGGTAGGAATAGGATGTCTGTGGAAGAGCTTAGGCTATTTCCGCTTAAGGTTATTGTCCGATTTATTTAATGGATCAGATCTGCGGTGAATCTTTAATGGCTTAGATCTGGATTTTTGTTCTAGACCCGGTTTGCTGTTGTTTTTCTGGGGTAGGTATATGGGCCCAGTGAGGCTTTGGATAGCGTAGGGTTGGTCCCTCCCCCAGACATAATTAATAAAAAATAATAATAAAATAATAATATATAATAATATAATAATAATAATATAAAAATAATATAAGAATAATAATAATATATTAATATCATAATATAAGAATTAATAATAAACCGTAGGGAAGTGACTACCACTCTTCAGGATCTAGGCTCCCGGGGTTTCCCAGCTACAACCTACAATACCTCATCCTGACATCCTTACACTACACACTACACATAGGACCTGCAGAGGTAGTTGATGTGTGCAGCTACTTGGGTTCAGCGCACCCACAGGTAAACTTGAGCTCCCCACCACACACATTCACTCACACCTGAACACTCGGCACTTTACAGACGACCACACACACTGCATGAACAAGGACACGCACTCGTTGAGAGCTCGGAGTATAAATATCTCTCCCTCGTGCTTGCCGGCACGAGGCTTTGGGGCTAGGGTGGAAAAGGGGATCCTGGGCATTGAGGGAGACGACGACCTGCGGGCGTCCGATCCCAACACATGTCTTTGGCCTCGGCTTCACCCGAGAGCTCTACCTGGGGGATAGCCCGACTCCAGGAAGGCTAGGGAATTCCGCCTCAGGCGGGTTCCTAGGGTTAGGAGGGGGGCCGCGGGGGCACGGGTCGATGCTTCAGTATTGGAACGCTGTCTTCCGCGGCACCCGACTATATCGAGGTGCGATGGTCTACCCGGACAGTAACCGGGTGCATTTGATCGTCCGAGGAGGCGGGACCACGGATCTCGATGAAACTTATATGATTAACATGGATAATCATAATTTTTCTGGGCCCAGCCCATCAATTCCTAATTCCCAATTTCCTCTCTCCAGTCCTTTCCCTACACCAACTAATCCTCTTCTTCTCACCTCAACCCAAAATGTTCCTGTCACCATCCCCTCTACTTCCACCACCCTCCAGTCTCCCATTCCCCCTAACCAATCGGATTTAACTGGCTTCAAACCTGGCATGGACACGGACAGCGACCACGGAAAACTTTCTTCTGGGATGCAGTTTACGCTGCAACCCTACAACCCTTCTTCTCCGCCGAGGAAGAAAGCCAAGGGAGGCCACAGGAAGACAACTGAGGTAGGTATAAAATTTATCGATTTAGATGAAGATAATTGGGGTCGATTTTTTATAGTTAGGAAAAAAGAAGGAAACATTCTCAAATGAATGTTCGTTCAAACTGCATAAGTTTATTAAGAGTATTATAGGGAAAACGAGAACTGTCAAAAAACTCAATGATGGCTCTATCTGCATAGAAGCTGAGAATCGCATACAAGCTAAGGCTATCTTGAATTTGCAAAAATATATGGATGCTGAATTGGAGACAAGTCCCCACAAGAGGTTAAACAGCTCACAGGGTGTGATTACTTGTCGGGACTTTTTAAACAGCTCGATTGAGGACATAAAAGAGGGTCTGGCAGAGCAAGGGGTAATAGAGGTGAGGAGGATAAAGAGAAGACAGGACGGATCCCTAGTGGATACCGCTTCTCTTGTCCTCACCTTCGATCGTCCGAAGCCACCACAGACGATAGATGCAGCCTTCTACAAGCTTAAGGTGCGTCCCTACATCCCTTCACCAATGAGGTGCTTCAATTGTCAAAAGTTCGGACACACATCTGCAAGATGTAAAGCTACTGATGCGGTTTGCATATGCGGAAAACTTAAGCATGAAGGAGAGTGTACACCGCCAATAATATGTGTAAACTGTGGCGGAGACCATACTGCCAGATCCTCGGGGTGCCCGACTCTAGTGAAGGAAAAAGAAATACAGAAAGTTAAGACACTACAACAATTGCCCTACCATGAGGCTAAGGCAATTGTTGAAAGTAAATCCTACGTTTCCAAAGAAGTTACCTTTGCAGAAAAATTGAGGGCACCCACTTCAGTGGCACAATGTCTAGCCCCTGCCCAGATTCAAGGGCAAACAATTAGAGGTTCTTCCCCCGCTTTTAGGGGAACCATCGTTAAGGTGGGAGAAATCCCGCCTCCCAATTTCTCCCCTGCCATAAGGGGAACTACTATAAAGGTGGGAGAAATCCCACCACCCAATTCTTCCCCTGCCATAAGGGGAACTACTATAAAGGTGGGAGAAATCCCGCCACCAAAACAAGATCCCCCTTTGGGGGTTCTGGTAGCCGAAAGGCTGCCAATAACCACTCCCACAACCAGTGGGTGTGGCACAATGGTGGGATTAATTCCACCTAAGCAAATGGCCCCCTCCGAAGGGGAGTGGAAGGTGGTGAGCCCACCAAAACGCTCTCCTAAGAGGAAAGAAGCTACATTTTTATTGCCATCATCCTTCCCAATAAGGAGAAGGGTAAAAATTACGAAGGACCTTCAAACGTCCTCCGGCGACAGTGTCCGCTCTCCAAAACAGCAATGGCTGCAAATGGGAACGGACATTGAAGCCTCAGAATCGGAGGGAGGGAATACATCAGATCAACCTCCCAGACGAAGAAAGAAGGGTTGGCCCAAGGGCAAACCCAGGAAAAATTGTGCCACTGATTAAACAGACGATTCTTATGATTCAGCATCCATATCTCATACATTATGTACTAATGAATACATGTAACACTTTTAGTAATGTCAAAAATAATACAATAACACTTGTAAATATGCTTTCATTAGGTATTAGAAAGATTCTGCCAGGTACTATCTTCAAATATATATATGTGTGAGTCCATTCTTCAATGGAACATGCGGGGCTATACGAGTAATATAGAAGGACTACGCCGAATGGTGGCGGAACAACGTCCTTTTGGGTTGTGCCTCCAGGAAACAAAGATTCGTCCAGGGCAATTTTTGAGAATCCCTGGATATATCGTATATAGCAAAGAGGTACAACCTGCCCCAGGTGGGAGGGCGCACGGTGGTGTGGCCGTCTGTGTACGGGATAATATCTCCAGCAGACGGCTAACCCTGGAAACTAACCTACAAACTGTTGCCGTGCGCCTAGCCACACCACTGCAGATCACGTTAGTTAGTATAACTTGCCGGATATCTTCTGGCGGAGGGGTGATCTGGAGAATCTGCTCTCGCAGCTCCCTGCCCCGGTGTTGTTGATGGGAGACTTCAACAGTCACAACACCTGGTGGGGGTCAGTTAGAACTGATGCTCGAGGCAGAACTCTTGAGGATATTATAGACAACGCTAATATGACGCTCCTCAACAGTGGTGAAGCAACACATTTTAATGCACACTCGGGTGACTTTAGTGCAATTGACCTGAGTATGGCATCACCCACCATTGCAGTTCGCTTTGAATGGACCACGCTAGATGAACTATACCATGGTGATCATTTTCCAATCTTAGTATCGACCTCCATCTCCAGGTCAGATTATATCATACCTTGGAGATACGACATCAAAAGGGCAAATTGGCCTGCTTATGCCGCCAAAGTGGTGACACCCACCCATACAGGAAATGTCACCCACGATGCAAGTACATTCACAAAGGCGTTGATTCATGCAGCCGGCAGTACCATACCTAGGGTTGGCGGGAAAATCGCAAGACAACCCGTCCCCTGGTGGACTCCGGAGTGCAAAGCAGCCAATGTGGCAAAAAAGCAGGCCCTGAATAAATTTAAAAGGTATCCGACGGAGGAGAATTTAATAAAATTTAAAAGACTTAGAGCCAGAGAGAAGCTTATAATCAAAGAAGCAAAAAAGGTAACCTTCACCTCCTATGTGTCAAAGATATCTACATCTACGACGTTAAAGGAGGTGTGGGATAAGGTAAGATCCCTCTCTGGTGGGCGCAGAATCCCGTCGATACCAGCTCTAATAACTAACGATGTCGTCGTCACTGAGCCGAGAGAGTGGCTGAGGCCTTTGCCAGACATTTTTCACAAGTTTCTAGTACACAAGGTTACTCGGCCGAATTCTTCCGGCGAAAAGGTGACGTGGAGAGACAACCACTCGACTTTGAAACCGCTATCAATGAAGCTTATAATGAACCGCTGACAATTCAAGAATTAGAAAATGTTTTAAAAACATGCAAAGATACTTCTCCAGGGGTGGATGGAATCCCATATGCCATGATTAAAAATATGAACGCTATTGGAAAGGAAAGCCTTCTTAGGCTGTACAACAGCATATGGGAGACCGGTCAATACCCTGATGGTTGGCGGGAAGCAGTGATTGTACCGATCCCCAAAGAAGGGAAAGACCCTAGTGATCCCTCTAGTTACAGACCTATTTCGTTGACCACCTGCTTGAGTAAGGTCCTCGAATCTATAATCAATTATAGATTAATATATGTCCTAGAAACAAGAGGATTTTACAGCCAGCATCAAGCGGGGTTCCGCAGATATCGTTCCACGTTGGATCAGATGAGTCGTCTCGAGGACTATGTGCAAAATGCATTTATGCGTAGAGAGCATGTGCTGGCCGTGTTCTTCGATCTTGAGAAGGCTTACGATACAGCGTGGAAATATGCGATTCTGCGGAAGTGTCACGAATGGGGGTTGAGAGGGAAACTGCCGAGGTTCCTCCGTGGCTTTTTAGAGTCACGAAGGTTCCGAGTGCGACTGGGGTCGGTCCTTTCGGACCCTCATCATCTTGAGAATGGAATACCTCAAGGGTCGGTACTGAGTGTTACTTTATTCACGATGGCGGTTAATTGTCTAGCCGAAGTTGTAGGTGACCCACTCCAAGTATCTTTATATGTTGATGACCTCGCACTTTATTTATCAGGGCTGATCTCTGCGAGGTCAAAGAAACCTTACAACAGGCAATAGACAGAGTGGCTGATGAGGCTTCTAGGAATGGATTTAAATTCTCTAGGACAAAGACGGTGTGCCTACACTTTTGCCGGTTGAGGCATGAGCATAGCCCTCCCAATTTGTTTCTGGATGGCACACCAATTCAATATAAGGAAAGCATCCGATTCCTGGGCCTCATATTCGATACTAAGTTAACCTGGCAGGATCATATAGATTATACATGTAAGAAAGCAAGTTGAACCCTCGATATTTTAAAATTTCTTGGCAGCTATAAATGGGGTGCGGAGCGGGAGATCTTAAAGGGTATCTTCATCGCACTTACTCGCTCCAAACTGGAATATGGAGCGCCAATATATAGCTCAGCGCGCAAGTCACGCCTGAAGTTATTAGATAGAATTTACAATGAAGGTATTAGGTTATTCACAGGCGCCTTCCGAACCAGTCCTTTACAGAGCCTCTATGTAGAGTCGGGGATGCTACCACCTCAGCTTAGAAGAAAACAGCTTACCCTGACCTACATCGCCGGAATATGGGGAAAGCGGTTTCATCCGTTATTTCACACCATATTCGAGAGCCCACATGAACAAGAATTCCGCCATCAACGTTCGCGGAGGCGACCTCTCGGGGTCCGAGCTCTAGAAATGTTAGAAGCGGAGGGAATCGAGTTTGGGCCAGTGGAGGGTTGGGGCTTTGCTCTCACACCTCCCTGGTTATTACCTTCCGCAAGCGTTCGCATGGACCTGGCAATATACAAAAAAGAAGAAACACCATCCGTCGTCTATAGACAAAACTTATTACAACTGTTAAACTTCTATAACGATTTCCGACCTATCTTTACAGATGGGTCGAAGATAGGCGACGGCGTGGGTAGCGCCGTGTACACGGAGGGAGTTACCCTCAGTTGGACACTCCCTCAGTATGCAACCGTGTACACGGCGGAGATGTTCGCAATTTGCCAGGCCATAAATTTGATAAAAGAAAAAAGATATAATAAGTCACTAATATTGGCGGACTCATTAAGCGTATTAATGGCTCTCCGGGATAAATTCTCGACAGACCCAATGGTCATAAAGTTATACAATTTGCTGTTTCAACTAAGCGCACATGGTCAAAGGGTGACGTTTGCCTGGGTGCCGGGCCACATTGGTGTGTCCGGTAACGAAAAGGCGGACGAGGCAGCCAAACGAGCTGCCTCCACTTATACTGAAGTTGTCACACCTGTGCGTCCCACTGACTTACAAATTTTCATGAAAAATGTTATAAATAAAAAATGGCAAAGTCAGTGGGACAGAACAAATGAAAAATTAAAAGAAATTAAGCCATGTGTGCGAAATGCTACAGTCGAGACTTACCCGCGGCATGAATCAGTTATACTTACGAGGCTAAGGATTGGTCACACACGTGTGACACATGGGCACCTCCTTATTGGTGAAAGAAGACCGAGGTGCCCTCGATGCCGAGGTGGCACATGTGTTGGTAGGATGTCAGGCTCTGCGTACACAACGGGAAGAAGCAGGCCTGCCATATGACAAGCGCGCTATTTTACACGAGGGTTCTCCTTACACAAGGAGGCTATTTACTTATTTAAGATCTATAAATATATATAATAGAATTTAGGTTAGTACTTAGATTAAGTGAATCTGGGTGAAGGAATATTGAGTACTTCACCCAATTAGGTTAGTTTATTTATTATAAAGGGGAAAGGAATATCGAGTACTTTCCCCTTGTGTGAATGCATAGTATGAATGAATATTAGCATGAATGTATTTATTTGAGAAAATGTATTTATAAGCGTGAATGTTTTATTAGTCTGAATGTATTTATTGGCAAGAAAGTATTTATTAGTATGAATGTTTTTCTTTTAGTAGTATGAAAGTATTTATTGGCGAGAATGTATTTTTTAGCGTGAATGGTATTTTTAGTAGTCTGAAAGTATTTATTGGCGAGAGTGCTGGCATGAATGTTTAGAGTAGGTTTTCTTTTATCAGGGGTTGAAAGAAAATTTATAAAAGTATTTCAACCCCATAGCTTTAAGTTAGACTTAATTTTGATTATTTTAAGATGTGCAGGAACATTAGTTTAAAGTACTGCACATCCATGTTGTACAGTAAATAGCCTCTTCCACGATATTATTGTATTATAATTAATTATTAATTAAAGATAGCAATTTATTTTGTAAATAATACTCTTAATAAACACCTTTATTATATATAGCTTAATGAATAAATAGTAATTTTTGTTACATTAGAGTCGAACCCAGTTATTAATAAAATAAGGGATGGCACCAACAATAAACCCACACTCCCCCTCGTCGACTAGATCGATGATATAAGAGGGGATGTGTGGGTAGATCCTCGAATACCTGTGGCTCCACCCTGCCTTGCTGAGCAAGGTGTTGTGTGTGGAAGCCACACAGGTTAACCTGTGCCATCCCAGCTCGAGTGGCCATAGAACGAGAAAGCATAAACGAGTGGAGGCGCTAATGACCATGGCAGTCGATGCGCCAAAAAAAAAAAAAAAAAAAAAAAAAAAAAAAAAAAAAAAAAAAAAAAAAAAAAAAAAAAAAAAAAAATAGGGTGATAATAACAGTTTCAAAAAAAAAAAGAAAAATTATACCGTTATATTATGAAGATGGATGAGACTTAGTAATAAGACTTTAATAAAAAAAATGTATGGTAATGAAGTTTTTTGCTAAAAAAATAATAATTTGATATTATTACTTCTATCAATAACCAAATCGATTAACTTCTTAAGTCCCGCAAAAATTATAAGAATAATAACGATTATTCCAAGGATATTCTATCTTATACATTTCATTTGTCGTTAGATAAGAGATATATCAGCAATAAATTTTTATTTGAATTAATATTTTAAAAGGAATAAAAAAAGAAAAGTATATTATTTTATCAATTTTCTCCATTTTTCTGTTTCATAGAGTTAATTGATTTGGCAAGTGAGCGGCTCACATATATTTGTCGTTAGCATTCCAGGTTTGAAGAAAAGCGTTAAAAACTTTTCGAGAAAATTTCAAAAATCTTGGAAAATATATTAATTAAATTTGACATTAACCGAATTTTCTTTGAACATGGAAATCTAGCAAGACATTGAAGGCAATATAATATCAATAGTAGAATTGTATGTTATATTGATGTGGAACTCTAGAGAAATGCCCTACGTTGCAGAAATCTTTAAAAAGAATGAATTTCTATGGAAAAATTGAGAAGCGAAAGAGAAAAAGGTAAATAAAAGTCAGCTGGCAAAATAAAGTTATAGAATACTGTGCACTTATATACTGTCAATATTTACCAAACTGGTATAAATATTAAAGTCAAGTTCAACAAAGAAACGAAGGCTTGTAGCAAAAATTAACTCTCCCCACCACTTCAAAACTATACACTGGATTACTGAGATAGATATTTAATGATAGATATTCTATTGTTAATAACATACAAGGCAGTCGATATAATTACTTCAAATTTTGACACCTGACACAATTTGTATTGCACTAGAAACTTGCAAAACACCACAGTTCTACGTTCTGAAAAAACTAAGAAAATTTTTAAAAAACAGAGAGACGATCTTTACAGTACCAAGTTTCTCAATTACCTTACATTCTCTCTTTACTACTTTTCTCTCGATTTGAATGCGTAATTAAAGTGAATACCCTTTATTTTTCGTTTTTTTCTTTTTGGTTATTTTATTTTATTTTCTTTATCTTTCTTTTACGTTATAATTTTATTATTTATATATTTGACTAATTCATTTACTACTAATATCTAAAGTGCAGTTTATGTCGGAATCGTCAAAACGTTTAAGAAGTTCGCCAGGCAGTACAGACCCGGTCTCTAAAAAAAAGAATTGAATTATGTCTGACGACACAATTTTGTCCTCTCAAATGAGTGTGAAGCTAAAAGAAATTATGTCAGATCTGTTGGATGAGAAGCTGGCTCCCTTGGCTAACAAAGAGGATATTCAAGCATTAACAAGAGAAATTTTTCTGCTCAAACAAGAAAATGAAGCACTTAAAGATGAGTTGAAAGCTTTTAAAGCCTCGTATGTGAAATCTGAGATGCGCTTAGAGAATCTGGAGATATCCGTTCGTCAGAATAACTTGATTTTCAAGGGAATTAAAAATTCGGCTTCTACAAATACAAGTGATGCTGTAAGGGAGTTTTGTAGGGACTTACTAAAGATGGATATTTCCTCTGAATGTTTTCATGCCACCCCTCAAGTGCTCAGAACGCAAAAAAGAATATTACTCTTCTTTATTTAATAAATTTAAGGTCGCCACAGATTCCAAGCAGTTTTGGAATTTACTTAACAGCTTTCGCCGTAGAAATTTTTGTTGTAGCAACCGCATCACAATGGATAGCTGGGTTTCCAAATCTCATTTCCAAAACTTACTTAATCCTCCTATGACTTCTTCTATGTCTTATGCTGCACCATTCTTTACCTTCAATATTCTCGATCCTGCATTTACCTTCTCTGAACTTGAATCTGTTCTCTCGAGCCTCAAGTCTAATAAGGCACCTGGTCCTGATTCCATGTTTATGAGTTTTACAAACACGCTCCTTCTTGCTTTGTTGAGAGACTTTTAGTATTTTTCAATTACATTTTTGAGGTGGGTCGCATCCCTCATTCCTTTGGGCACTCAATTATCTTTCCTTTGTACAAAAACGGGGACGTCGACGATATGAATAACTATAAAACAAATTTGATAAATCTTAAACTTATAGGAAAATGGAAAAAAATTTATTGTTTTTTCGTAGACCTTAAGTCAGCTTTTGACACAATTGACCATTCCTCTCTTTTTTTGAAGCTGTTCAATCTGGGCATATCTTATAGGTTTGCGAATATCTTAAAATTACTGTACTCCTCAGCAGTATCGTCAGTCCGTAATGCGGATGGAATTTCGCAAACCTTTAGTGTGGGAGCGGGCGTTCGTCAGGGCTGCCTTTTAAGTCCTATATTATTCTCCCTATTTGTGGACGATCTACCCCCAGTTCTAGAAGGCGGAGTTGTTGTGGGTTCTACCAAAATCAGGGCTCTACTTTAAGCGGATGATATAGTTCTTATCTCTGACAACCGAATCGCTCTACAGAGAAACATTAGGATCCTTGAACGTTACTGCGAACAATGGAATCTTACTGTAAATCTCAATAAATCAAAACTTATGGTTTTCCGAAGAGGAGGAAGGTTATCCTCTTCCGAGGAATGGTTTTATAAAAACAGCAAAATTGAAATTGTTAACTCCTACAAATATCTTGGTGTTAACTTGACCCCTCGCCTCTCTTTCACTTCACATATTAGCAATAGAATCTCTTCTGCTAAACTAGGGATTAATATGACTTGGTCAAACTTCATACAAGTAATTGCATACCTATAAAAGCTAAGTTTCAGTTTTTTAAAACGGTTTGTCGATCGGTAGCTTGCTTCGGTGCTCAGGTTTGGGGGTAACATAGTTATGATGCCTTAGAAAAGTTTCAAAGATTCTTTCTGAAGAAATTATTTGCCCTCCCCGCTTGCACCCCTAACTATATGCTCGCCTTGGAAACGCCACTTGAATCTATGCAGTGTTTTTCCCTTAAGCTCCATCTAAAATATTGTATTAAAATACTTGCTACTCAAATAATACAAAAAAAAAATCTTCTGGTTTAAACATTTAGTTTCGCTAGTCCGCCTTCACTCCTGCACGGTCACACCATCATTAGATAACCTTCCTTCTTGGCGTACTTTACTCCTCGAGCTTCCATCCCAGATTGAGTCGGACATTCTTGAAGAGGCTGTAAAACGGGCTACTTCTACTGATCGTTTTCTTCTTTACAGAGTGCTAATAGCAGAATATCCCAATTTTATAACGGAGAGTCTATTTGATATCCTAAAGCTTAAAGATCTCCGTTGGTTTTTCAAAATTAGAGGGGAACTCCTTTTTCTAAATTTTATGCCATGGGTGGATAGAGAGGTAATAACTGAAAAATGGTCCCTTTGCTCGTATGATGTTCGCGAGGATTTATACCATTTCCTTGGGGAATGTCCTATTCTGGTGGAGCTTCGGCTACTCCATTTCGGCAAATCCTTTCTCTCCAGGCTGGAGATAATTCAATTTTTAATCGGTCAAATATCCTGTTTACCACTGATTCGTTACTCTCGCCATGCCTGGCAAATCAGACTTGAATGGTTAGCGGATTCGACTTAGTAATATCTACTGTGCTGGTTACCTTGGCTTATATTTTTCTTTTTATTATTGGAATATGAAAAATTTTTCTCAAGTATTTTATACATTGTATTTTATTTTTATTACGTTTTTTTAGTTTATATTTAGTTTGTTTTTATTATTATTTTGTTTTCATCAAGAGATTTGGTATTTTTTATAGGTATTTATTTTAGTTTTTCTTTTCAAAATGCCTACTAATGGTTTTTCTTTTTTTAACGTACTGTATATACTATTTGCTTATTGTATTATATTTATTATTTTCTTAATGTACTACATTATACGTACATACATTACATATATATATTTACTTTTCTTATGCACTATATTAATTCGTTAGAAATAACTTCAAATTTTATTTGGAGTAAACTCAAGCAGACGGTTATGCCATGCTTTTAATACTTTGTCATTTCTTTATTTTTTGTATTTTTTCCTAATAAAGTATTATTATTATTATTTCTATGGAAAAATGTTTGTAATAAAAATACTTGGACTGTAGTTTATACTCAGTTATTCACTATTTTGTAATATAGTACGTAACGTATGTATCCAACATGATAACTGAAGCAGTCAGTTTTCATCTAATTTACTAATTTTGAGGAATAAATTTGTTTAGTTATATAAAAGATAGAAATTTATATTAGAATTTCAAATTTGTGACTTTCATTTCTAGCAGTGTGTAATAATTAACA